>JARHVA010006285.1:770000-772500 GCA_037957365.1 Torreya grandis
TAGAATATTGTCTTTTATTACCAAAAATACTAATGAAAAAAATTGTTTGTTTATAATAAAAATGTTTGTTATTATTATTTAGTTATGTATTAAAAAGCATAAAATCATTTAGAGATTAAGTATATTATAATTTATTAAAAAAATTGAATTTTCAAACTAAAAATAAGCATACAATATTTTCAAAAATTTATAATTTAAAATAAAATTATTTATTTAAAAATTAAAAAAATCAAAAATACTTATGTAAAAAGAAAAAGAAAATAAAAATACTTATATATTAAGAATCAATATAAAACATAAAAAAATTATTTAAAAATAATATATATTAAAAATAAAAATAAAATATTTTTTAGAAAAAAATATCTAAAATATAAAATTATTTATTTTATTAAAAAAAATTGTTTGAAAATTAAAAATAATCTTCTAAACTGATTCTTGCAAGCTTACAATAAAAAATATATATATTATTTAAAAAATTAAAAAATATATGTATATTTCAAGAAAATTTATACTAAAATTTCAAAATATACCCTGTAGAAGACATTGTGAACAATACTTATATTTAAAAATAATTAGATGTTTTTAAATGTAAATTTAAGTAAAAACATCAAATTGGTGTGCATGTGTGTGTGTGTGTGTGGGGGGGGGGGGGGGGGGGGGGGTGGGTGTGGGTGTGGGGTATAAAGTCAAAACATCAAACTCAAATTAAATGGACTCCACCAAAATGGGGGAGGTATAAAGTCAACTTCGATGGGGTCTCAAAACATAACCTAGGGGAGTTATGGGTAGGGGCAGCTGTGAGAGATCTTAAAAGACAATTGGTAGTTTATAATGTAGTGTAGACTAAAATCAATACAAATAACATAGTGGAAACAAAAGGCCTAGTTATTGGAATGAAGATCGCATTGGAGGAAAACATTAGAGACATTAGAGTTGTAGGGTATTCACTCTTGATCATCAGAGCAATGAAGAATAATAAAAACATTAATTAGAGAATTAAATGAATAGTTTAATAAGTGGAAAATATCCAAGGCTATTTTGAATAAATTAATTGGAACCATACCTTGAGAGAAGGGAACTAGGTGGCAGACTAGTCGGCAAATTATGAGCTTTTATCTTGATCAAAGGAAAAGAAATAAAACATATCTAAAGATATGGAAATGAAACAAATAAAAATAATTATTAAAATATAATGTGGGGTCACGTACCCAAAAGGGAAGGAAATGTTATAAAGGAGAGGAACCCTGATAAACTTCCCTTTCCTTTTGTTTCCCATCCTAGATTTATTATGTGTTTAAGCAACAATGGGTTTATTTTTATAGGTTTGAGAAAGGAACGTATGCCAAGTGAGTTATTTAAAAGGGATATCTTATTGTTCATGGATGTAGATAGGCACCTATCAAGTTACTCTCTTTCATTTTTAGTGCTTTTGGATTGATTTATGCATCTCCTAAATTTTTTATTTAATTGGCTAAGTATTCTCCTCTTGCCCACATCATCTACCTCCTCTATTTATCCCCCCTTCTTAGGTTCATTTCTCAACGATCCTTCATAGAGACATTAGAGTTGAAGGGTATTCACTCTTGATCATTAGAGCAATGAAGAATAATAAAAACATTAATTAGAGAATTAAATGAATAGTTTAATAAGTGGAAAATATCCAAGGCTATTTTGAATAAATTAATTGGAACCATACCTTGAGAGAAGGGAACTAGGTGGTAGACTAGTCGGCAAATTATGAGCTTTTATCTTGATCAAAGGAAAAGAAATAAAACATATCTAAAGATATGGAGATGAAACAAATAAAAATAATTATTAAAATATAAAGTGGGGTCACGTACCCAAAAGGGAAGGAAATGTTATAAAGGAGAGGAACCCTGATAAACTTCCCTTTCCTTTTGTTTCCCATCCTAGATTTATTATGTGTTTAAGCAACAATGGGTTCATTTTTATAGGTTTGAGAAAGGAACGTATGCCAAGTGAGTTATTTTAAAAGGGATATCTTATTTTTTATGGATGTAGATAGGCACCTATCAAGTTACTCTCTTTCATTTTTAGTGCTTTTGGATTGATTTATGTATCTCCTAAATTTTTTATTTACTTGGCTAAGTATTCTCCTCTTGCCCACATCATCTACCTCCTCTATTTATCCCCCCTTCTTAGGTTCATTTCTCAATGATCCTTCATTTTTTTTCATTCCCAACATATACTTTTATGTTTTATCTCCTCTTTCCTTATGCTTTTCTTTATCTGATGTAATATTTCATATCTATGGTGCTCCTCCTAGCCATATGTCTCTTACTATCTTTCTCAATCTAGGTTTTAACTAAGTTCAAATATCTTACTGATGTCAAAACTTAGAGGGAGAGTCATTCTCCTTTTACTCTTCAAGAAAATACCCTTTTAGAATGAGCAAATATGGGTCACATTTATGGTGTGTAATAGAATGCGAGTAGGGATGATAACATGACTAGGATAAATAACCAGAAGATGGAAAGAA
>JARHVA010006285.1:777500-855000 GCA_037957365.1 Torreya grandis
GGACACAAGTTTCTAGGTAATTAAAAAATAAGAACAAGTCCAAAACTTACAGAATGGAAGATAAATAGGTTTATAAAATTTTGGTCAAGATAAAAGGTTTGGGTCACTAATATACATAGGTCAGACTAAGAGATAAGCATTGAGGCACAAAGAGATGGTGTATGTGTGCCTTTTCATAGTGAAAGAGGTCTAGGAGTTGAAGGTACATCCATGATATGTATTTACCAAGTGTAGAAGACTGAGGTAATATATAATTCAAAACTAGTGTATACATTCCCCCATGTTAATATATTAATGAAATTTTTAGTTTAAAGGAAAAGGAATGCATACCTAGGCGTGTATAACATACCTCATCTTTACTTGACTCCAACATGAGTCCTTTACTAATGAGTGGCTTGTAATCAAGAACATGTTATAGTATATAATGAATTCATTTAATCTAAAGTTTAAGTCATTAAAATGATTGAGTAGTATACTTCCAATTTGAAAGAGAGAAAGGTTTAGTAGTACACTTATGTATCGATACAACTGGCTAGCCTTTTGGTAATCTAATTTGAAAGATATATCATTATGAATCACTAAAACTAAGATTAAGACAAATATAAATATGGAAAGTGCATATATCTAAAGAGATATACAAATATTGGAAGGACTTTGCCCCAACCTTGGAAAAAAATGAGTTACCACCCAATAATTGAGATTAGTCCAACCATGCAACCCAATAATACTTATAACCTAGTATGTGTGAGTGAACCAAGTCAACTCACACTATAAAAATAGTGAAGTTTGATGATGCAATCAAGTCCAACCTATAAACCTAGTAAGATTGATTTATTTAATCACCTCAACAATACCCAAAATCAAAGCAATTACTACAATATATTGGCTCAATATAGTTTGTAAAAGTGCAACCTAGTGGGTGGTGATAGTCCCTAAAAGTGTTTAGAATTTTAAATTAATATGATTTTACAATATTAGGCACATTTTTCATAGCATTCATACCTTAGATATGTCTCATTCCTAATTTATGTATAAAAAAGGTACTAATTGTTAATGCTTAACTTAAATGTGTACCACATGTGCCTAGATTGTTTAAGAAACACTTCTCATTTTAGAATTCAAAGCATGAGTTGTAGTTTGTGATAATCATGTTATCTATGGTGGAAGAGAGGTAGAATAAATGATTGTTTCACAATATTTATATTAGTTCATGGTTAGGATCCACCATGGCCTCTAAATCTTTTTAAATAAGATGATTATCTATGATAATTAAAGTGAGTTACACTCAATATAAGTCTAAATCTAAACTAATATGGACATATACAATGAATATTTAATCTAAAATGAAATGGTTAAAAAAAGAAGCAAAAGAAAGGGTAGGGTAGAGAGAAAATATGTGACTGATCTTTATGTCAAATATCATGACAAAGTTTAAGTGTTTCCCAAGTATTCACTTAAAACCAATAAATAAAGTAAAATAACTTAAGATGAAATAATAAAATATACTAGGTGAACTTCTAAGGAATATAAGAAATAATGCAAATAAGAACCATGTTTACTTTAAAGATTTACTCATTTAAGCAAATAGTTGGTGCACATATACAAATGTAGAGAAAATAAAATGAAGCAAACTAAGGAACCTTTAATTAACCAAGTATTATCACAAGTTAACAATTATGCACTTAAGTTTACACACCAATCATTCACAAGAACAATTCAAAAATGAAATTTAGAAAAGACACTTGAGAGACAATCCATATAACAATCCACATAAACAACATGAGACAATCCTTTCAAAATTCTATGCTTGTATTATATGCTCAAAGTTTACACTAGTTTTAACTCAAAAAATCCATCATCTTTACCATAGACAATACTCATTTTATAGATTTCAAGGAAGCATGTTAGTCAATCATCTCAAATTAAAAATGTATAAGTGTGAAGGATAGCTATCCTTTTCTATCAAAGTTCTATAATACACTAGACCGTCCAAAATAAATTGACCTATAGGCAATGTGCTTATACAAATGTCACACGCCTATACAAAATAATATTCTATTTCAAAATTTTACAAAGTTAATATAAATAGAATATTCCTAACTAACTTTTTCTGTAGGATCCTTGTGTTGATGAATTCCCATGTTGTTGATACCTAGCCTATAGGATTGTCAACCTATAATGTTACTCACTAATAAACTAAAGATCCACCAGTCGCTTTAGAAAAATCTCCTTTACATGATCTTATACATCTTTAAGGTTATTTTGAATCTTTTCCATATCTCATTTGATGCATATGGCATCTCCCATTTACTCCTTAGATGATAGGATGTTATTTCCATCTACTATCTCATTTTACCCATGGTTTACTACTTCATGCTTGAATTGAAAGGTTTTGTGCTTGAAATATTCATTAGTTATGATGCCCAATGAGCTAAGGGTTGTGGTCTCCTTTATCAATTTATCTAAGATATGAGATGTTTTATCTTCTAACTGCTTGAATTCCTTGGTAAGGTCATTCATTCTTTTGGACCAATCATCCAGGTCCTCAACCTTGTCAACTAATATGGCCATGGCCATATTAAAATGTGCCTTGATAATAGTTATAAAATTTGGGACCATATTTTTGGATAAGGATTTAATTAAGTCTTTTACCTAAAGACTTACAACTTGCTATTGGCTAAATTGGCATGTTTCTTTAGATATATGCTTCTATGTTTCTTTTTATCTTGTCCCGACTACCTTTAAAGAATTGAATAGGTCAACCATGGGATCCTTGAATTTCTTGAATATGTATACATGAAATTATAAGACAAAGGACTCTTTAAAATCCTTGTTTTCTTTCAATATTCCCTTGATCATTATATATAATGATCATTTTGATCATAGGCTACTCCAAGGATCTTCTCTTCAAACATTTTATCTTTTCTTAGCTTGTGCCCTGGCACTAGAGTTAGATCAATAAAAGGTTAAATATTCTTAAAGGTGAACTAATCTCCTTCAACCATGGATTTCTTCTCAATTACTCTCTCCATGCTATCTATCTATGGGTTGAACCAAACTCCCACTAATGATTCTATCACTTAAGGAGTAAGGATCTGAACTTGTGATCCACTTGAAGTTCTAGGAGCATTCACATGTAATCCAATTGAAGTTCTAGGAGCATTTACCTATGTTCCACTTGACTCTCCAAGGGTAGTCAAGTGTCTCTCTTTCTCTTGTTATAATGTCACAATCTAGGGCTTGAGTTCATCATGCACATGGATGTAAACAAAGTTTGTGATAGCTCAATTTTGGTGCATGGTTTGAACATATGAAGTATTCCAAAATGGTAGGGCCATAAATTAGATTGTCTTCACTAAAAATTTTGAATTCACTCTAACGTTGAGTGAAAGTTAAATTGGGCTTCTTTCCTCTTACTAGAACTAGGGAAAACTCATCTTTCCTTTTGGGTTAGATTGAAATTAGGACCAAGTCTAGAGCTACTTCCATCCCCTTTTCTTACTTTAATTCATCCTTAGTTTGGGACTGAGGTTCTTCCATTTGTACTTCTTCATTTGATTCATAATCACTAGATAGTACTTTCAAGGCATCATCTGTTATCTCTTTAAGAACCAATGTAATTATGTTAATATCTTCAATAGCTTAAGAAGATGCCACTTCCCCAAGTTTCCTCTCATTAGGTCTCTTTTCTTCAAGCCCTTGTGTAGATTGAGGAGGTAGAGAAGATGGTCTTAGTAAAAAATGGTAATGTAAAGGCCCCATTTACCATAGATCCTCACTTAGATTTTGCTCTCTTAATAGTCTATCTTTGAGCTTGATATCATGATTCTTTAACCTTGCCAAGACTTTTGTGAATGAGGAAACTCAGATGTAAATTATATCTTGAACACCAGGGAGATGTTCATAAGTCATGTTGTTATTCTTTGAATTCAAAAGTTTTACAACCCTTTCATATGGGTCTCATTTCCTCATCTCATCAATCTACAAATTGAAGGAGGATTTGTTATTGGAGATTGTCTCTACATGGTCCCAATTCTAAAGTATCATCCTAATAATGGTCAAGGGGAAGGAATGGAATAGTCATTTTCTTTTTATTTTACATAAACTATTTATTCCATGTAATAATTGGTAATCTACCTCTTGCTCTACCAAATTTGTGGGTACATGGATTGATAACCTGAGGGGTTGGTTCAGAGTTAGCTCTATCTAGATTTTAGTGCAATCTAGATATAGCCAAATGTCCCCAATGAGCTCAACATACTTCTTGATCAAAGGTTCAAACCTCATCATAGGGATCTATGTTATGGATTCAAATAAGGCTAGGTACACACAATCACATATGAATTGAATATGGTCCTTATAATTGAATATATGCAATTTAAAATAATATTGGGAGACTATTTATCTCCCATTAGGTGACCATTATTTTATGTTAGGGATTTTTATTCTGACTAACAAGGCATATAAAAGATAATATATCATATAAAAGTGGTTTCTAGTTTTATTCTTAATTATAGGTAACTATTGTTTGAAGTAGATACTAATCATTTCTCCAAGAGGGGGAGTAAGTCTCTTCTCAACCATGAAATATACAAAGGGAACCCAAATTTTGCTAACATAAGTGGTGGAGGGGCTCCGAGACAATCTATTTAATAATGTCATAATCATCCTAATACCAAACCTAAATTAAGTGATTGAGATCCTTCAATTAAGGCTAGAGACTACCTAGGTTCTTGAATACAACCATGGGACAAGGATGGTTTTCAGGTCATTCTTAATGGACCATTATTTTATTTTGGGTGAATCCACCTAAGGCTTGGGTAGCTTATAGTAATTTTTGAAGGCAATAGGGTAGATATAATCAATTATCTTAAATTTATGCTCATGTACTATCATGTCTTGATCAATTTTACAATCCTTAAAAATAGGATCAATAACATAGATGTAATGTAATACCTCTAGTTTTGTTGTTGCATAGTGAATATTGTTCATTTGAATGGTGAGAAATTCATTGTATCTCTGACTGACTAATTCAATATTATCATCCTCTTTTGTAATGGTTGGCATATACTCAATGGTATAGAAATGCTTAGACCAATTTTTATCTCCAATGTTTAAGGCTACAACATCAAATTTGATATCCTTGAAAATGTTCCATTTAGTATTTGTGGTCAAATAAATACATGTGTCCTCTTTGTGTTATTTTTGAGGCACCATGACTGTGAGTTTATTCAAACTCTCACTAGTGGTCTATCATTCACCTCTGGATAAGTTTTCACTTGCTTAAGTGGCAATTAGACTCTCTAAGGCTTGATTAAGATTAATTTGTAATTAAATTAGGGATTTATAGATGCTTAGGTTGTTTATAAAAGTCTTTCTGAGTTTTAATGGTGATGGATTTTAAGCTTAAGAGATTTCTTGCCTTAGATTTGATTTGGACCCTCGCATTTATACCTTTGCCTTTTATGTGCCCATAAAATCTTCAACTTCTTCACTTTATGCTAATACGACATCATCATGGCACTTATGTGGAATTTTCATGACAAGATCCTCATTAATATTCAAAAACTACCCATTGCCTTTTGAAAAATCTTCTTCATCTAGCTTTATTGGATCATTCTACATAGATCAATACGGATCATTGATCTCAATCTTGAGAGTTGCATGCCATTGGCCATTATTTGTATTATACCCTAAGTTTATGCCATTTGAAAATCTTGTGGGCCTTTCAAGCTTTGCACCATGTCAGTTTATCAACTAACATACTATTTTCATGTTGTGATTTTGTGCTTACTCAAAGCTCCTTTGAAACTTTGACTCAGCTTCACTCCATCAAGTCAATCATACCTAAGTGAATATGGGTCATATATCTTACAAAGATGCCTAATGTTTAAGTTAAGGTTGGGATACATAAAAAAATTAGGTTAAATACTTTAGACCATAGTTTGATTTCATGTTAATAAACATGAAATAAATCTTAGTCTAAAGTATTTAAGCTAGGTTTAGAACATAGCAAAAAGTGGACCCCAAATAATAATAGAAGGGATTAATGTTAGGTTTTTAACCTAAGGTTTTATCATATTAATAAATATGACAAAACTTTAGGGTAAAGTCTCTAGGCTAAGTCTTATAATAATATGACCCTAAATAAGTTATATCGATCAAATAAAATAGATTAAAAGAGCATGGGATATATAGGGACCAAATGTAATATTTTGGACTAAAGTTTAGTCAAATGTTGAAAAACATGACTAAATCCTATTTAATCTAAGTCTATGGTGTTCATGATTATTTCCATTCAAATTTTATTAGTCTATGATATGTCAAAGGTTGAAAGATCGATGAATCCTAAGCATGGTTTTTTACCAAATGAGGTCCTATTGATCCTGCAACATGAAGACAAACATGTTCATTATCTAAATGATTTTGGTTCTTGAGCTTAAATTTGATAATCTCATGGATGTCAATGATGGCCTCATGGATATCAATTAATGGTCATAAAAATGTCAAATTTAAGCTCATATTATTAACCATAGGGGATCAAATTTGATTACCTTGTGGACATCAATGATGTCCTTGCAAACATTAGTGATGACCTCATGAATGCTAATTGATGGTCATGAGAACGTCAATTTTAAGTTCACATTATTAACCATAGGGACTAAAATTTTATGGTCTCATAGACATCAGTGATGGCCTCATGGATGTCCATTGATGGGCATGAGAATGACAAATTTAAGTATCATAAATAGTGTGTCTCATAAGAACTTTAAATTGATACGTGTCATTTGATTGATCTCACTTGAGTATGAGAGTCATAGTTTATGATCCAAATAGTCGAATATCATTGGCTCCTAAAGCTATAAAAGGATTAAGTGAGCTTGGGACCATTTGTAATATAGACCAAAGTATAACATAAGTTTTTTAACATAGGTCCTTAAACATAATAAAATTAAGACCCTTTGGATGATTAAAGTCATAAAATAAGTTTTATCCTAAGGTTTAATTATATTGATAAATACAATAAAAATATTAGGGTAAAACATAGGCTAAATCTATGTTATTATAAAAAATGACCCATTTTGATCCATGATGACCTCACCCTATTGGATTATTAGCATCTACTTGAATGTGGATCATCGATCCTGAAAATAAGCACACAATTTAAGTTAGGGCTTAGGATATAAAAGACTTAAGATAAATTATTAAGACTAAGGTTTTATTTGTGTTAATAAACATGAATGGGGCCTTAGAGTTAAGACATTAGTCTAAGTTAATAAAAAGATGGACCATGTGAATAATAAAGTAGGACCAAGTTAGGAACATAATGAAATGACCCTATAAACATTAAAGTTAGACCATGATAAAATAAAAGGGGACAAAGGGCTCAAGATATAAAAGAGACCTAGTATATAATTTTAGAGTAAGGTTTGTTCATTGTTAAAAAAATATGAATAAGCCTTAGTATAAATATTTAACTAAGTCCATAGCATATTAATATTTTATGTGTAATTTTGTTCCTGCCAAATTTGAATTCAAATGAGGGGTCTAAAATAGGGTTTTTAAATGAGGGTTTTTGGGAGCTTGAACATGGATTCAATTTGAGTTTTAACAAACCAAAGGCTAGTAAAAGGTCATATTAAGATAAAATAATTAACATTGTGAAACCTAAACATTGTGTACCTCCAATGGACACCTGTTAAACTTATAACCAAAATAAAGAAGATTTGACATTATCAAACTTTAGACAAGGTTAAACTAGAGCCATGAATAAGTAGACAAAATAGAACATGGTGTGGATGATCTTCAAATATGAACAATGTGCAAACATGGTAATGATGTTATGATCAAATGGATTTTCAAAATTTTAAGCATAAATTCAAATAATTTTAATACAAGGGTCCCTAATTTTTAGAAATGGGGGTATGTTAACCTCAAAAAATGGTGACTTTTAGGGGAAACATAGCAATATGTTAGAATTTAGAGACTCTAGTTCAAATAAGTAACTATATTACTTATTCCACTTGATCAGTAGCTTTATTAAGATCAATTTATGGTTAAAACAAGCTTTACACCTATAAGATCAGGATTAATCATCAAAATACAACCATGTTATGTGTTTGCTTTGATTCCACTTATTATTTTCCCTAGGATTCAGCTGATAAATTCTAAGGTTTATGTCTTTATTCATTAACATTGACTTATAACATGTTTGGATATTTGTTAATAACCATGCTTTAGCTTAGGTAAGGCTTGGCCATTACTCTTCTACTATCCAAACATTCATAACCTTGATAGAGATACCTTTGGCTCCACTCAAGGCCTTGTTCCATTGCCAACCAGGCATCCATAGTTCTAATGGAGATTACCTGAATCGCCTTTTCTTGAAAAGATTTTGATTTTGTAATAAGCTCTTATTTTTGTATTTTTAAGACCATTTTGGCTTCCTAGAAAAGGTTAGGAACCAAGTTTAGTCAGGTTTAAGGATTTGGTAAAATGTTTGATCCTTAGATAATGACATATGGTTACAACCTTCATCCTAGGTAAGGATGTGTGTTAATGGAAAACATGATTGTATTCCAAGAATTTAAGCTTTCATCCCATATGTGAAATTCTCCTTAAAACTAAGTTTAGATCAAAACAATTCCTTAAGATCTTATGGAATAATTAACTTATCTATTGGTCCTTACAAGTTTCTCTAAATTATACCATTAGTCTCATATTTTAGATCCATGATCAACATTTTCTTAAGATTCATACATGCATTCTTAAAATGTGGAGTTATTGAGTATTTAGAATGACCTCTGAGTAGAGGGTTGTCTAAAAGGACTCATTAGGAACAAGGAATAAGACAAAGAAAGAAAACACACAAAAAAAGTAAAGAAAGTAGAAATCAAAGCCAAACCAAACAAATATACATAAGCATATGTACAAACAAGGGACATGAAGGAAAGAATAGAAAGAAACTACTCTAGCCTACCTACTCTAGCTTTAACTATTCTTACAATTTACTCTTTGAAGACCCTAAGGTGAGCAATATAAAATTAATGCTTAAGGTACTTCTCATTGGTTGGTGGTGTGAAATATTCTCCTTATAGTTTTTTAAGTTTGAAGGTGTTATTTCTAAGTGTCTCATAAATTTGATAGGGTCCTATCCATAAAGGAGTAAACTTCCCATGTTTACCCTTAGGCTCAGATACCTTGTCCCAAAGAAGAACTAAGTCCCCTTGCCTGAACACCTTTAAATTTGATTTATTGTCAAACCACCTTTTCACTATGGTTTGGTTCCTACTAAAATTGGCAAAAGCATCTTCTCTAGATTCTTTCATTTGAACAACGTCCAATAGTCTTGAATTTACTAATTCTTGATCATCCTTTATATACTCTTGAATAAACTGATATGTTGGTATCCTGAGTGTAATGGTGAATATAGGCTCTTGGCCATACACCAACAAAAGTGGTGATGCCTTTAGAGCTTTATTGACTCTTATTCTATCTACCCATAGGGTATATTTGAGAAGCTTGTGTCATGTTCTAGGTTTGTCTACAATAGACTTATTTATGGCCTTCATCAAGTTTTTGTTTGTTGTTTCAAATACTCCATTACCTTGAGGGTAATGATTAGACAAGAAATTGAGAATAATACTATTATCATATGCCAATTTTTTCATCTCAATAGATGTAAAATCTGATACATTATCATATACTAGAGAGACTAGAGTTCCAAATCTAGTGCATATGTTTTCTTCTAAAAAAGTGATCATTTCTTCAATTCTATATTACTTAGTGGCCATTGCCTCAGTCCATCTAGTGCAATAGTCAGTGGTAGTCATAACATATCTTTGACCTTCTAATGATTTAGGTTTGATTACCCCCATAAAATCTAGTCCCCACCAAGCAAAAGGTTTATCCACCATAATTAGTTGTAGTGGCATGGCTACCTTGGGCTCCTTTGTGCTAAAGATTGGACATGAATGGCATTACCTTACATGATTATGGGAATATTTAAATATTGTGGTTCAATAATAAGTAGATATAAGGATTTTAAGAGTTATTTTCCTTCCAAATGGATGTCTACTTGTTAGCTTCTCATGAAAATTGATCATGATCTCAGCTTGTTCTTCTTTGGATACATAGCTAAGATAAATTCCTTCAAATTTTTTTAATATAAAACTCCAACTTTAATTAGGTACTAGGATACCTTAAGTCTTAGGGCTCTTATTTTATCCTTGGTCATACCTATAGGACAAGTTCCATTGATTAGTATATGGATAATAAGACCATACCAATCATTGGACTAAAAACTTTCTTATTCAAACTACATGACATTTAACTTGGGGTTAGAATTGGTAATTATTTTAAATAGACCTTGGCACCTTACCAATTTTACAATCTTCATCTCAATGTCATATTTTTGAATAACATACATCCACTTCTGATCTAGGAATTTGACTCAAGAGAGGATAGTTAATATGGTGTTAGTTCCAAAATGAAAACAAAATGAAATAAACACACTAATAACATATCTCTAGGCCTATGCACTAGGGAGAGATTAGTTAATAAGAACAAATGACAAGCACAAATAGAAAGCAAGGAATGAAAACACAAGAATTCCTTCACCTTCCTTGGATGCTTCAAATGTCTTTATAATGGTGGCTTTCTTAGCTTGTGCTCATGAAGTCCTTAGCAATGAAATCTTGACTACCTCTATCTCTCCTTAGCACCTTTGGATTATGGCTTGGCTTGGATTGGAATCAATTTGGCATGGTAACACTAGTAGTAATATATTTTTGAATATATTTGTGAATTATAACTTTTCACCAAAATATCTTAGAAATGATGTTGTGAGGCCTCCTAATTATAGATTTTTAGATTTGATCATAATCAACCTAAACTATCCATCTCAAGATTGAGATATCTGGTTGAGGATTAATTCAATTTTTGGGATTAAGTTTGTAAGAATGGGAAATTAAGAGGCATGGAGGGCATTGATGAGGCATGGAGGGCATGAATCCTGATATTTGTCACACTTATGGCCTAGGGATGTCTTCCCAAAAAATGAGGTCACTTGATGATGTACATATTCAATATTCATTTCTAAAAACAAATATTCAACAAGTTTCCAGAGAATTATTAATTATGCCTTGATTTGGGTTAATTATCTCTTAATAATGATTAAGAACTTTATGTACAAATTACTCAAATTAATCAGAGTGCCTTATTATTGGTCCAAAATTTGATTGGATTAGAATTAGAAGGCAATATCAGATGCATTGGATGCATATTCCCATTTAGGATGTTATCAATAGTAAACAACAAAGGCATGTATCTTGTGTAGAATATTTGATTAGGAAATAGCAATCTAGAGCACTCTAGAGTAAATTTGGCATTTTGACTTGAAATGAATTGATCAAAGTTAGCTGGGCCATAAATTACATTGCCCCATTTAGGGCTACCCTAACCAGAATAAGCACTTGAATATGTCATTTTCACATCATTTAGTGTGTTTTAGTGTTTTTAGGCCAAATAATACATTTTAGGTGGAAATTGGCCAAAATCCTGATTGGAGGTTATTAGTGGCCATATTTAGGTGTCTATAGTTTGCCCCTATTTTGGAAGATGTTGCAAATTGTAGGCAAAGTAATGTCTTCTCAAAGAATGATAAATGGCATGTATTCCAAAAAGATGATGATGGTTGGAGAACAAAGCTACAAATGGTTTTTGGGAAGTCTATGATGATGCCCCCTTGAGGGAGTGGTCATCACATTTGTTGATGGGCAGTCTGTCAAAAAGAAACAAGAAGAAAGGTAGAATTAAACCATGGTTGATATTAATCCAAACAAGAAAATGCTTGCATGAATTGATGTAAAAAGGATACTAATTTTCCCAAAGGTATTTATAATCAAGAATAAAATTCAAAATAATGATTTGCCCATAGGCATTTATAATCATTAAGTAAACCTAGATTGGCTAAAGATGATGGTGCCCCAATTAGGGATGAATAGAAAACATAACTCAAGGAAATAACTTGGAATATATATTAAAGATGAGTAGGCACAAAATGATGAAAGAGATGAATATAAGAATGAGATTGATCAATATGAATGATTTAGTTGTACCTGCTAATGAGGAGATGCTCATCCTAATTAATAATGATATAACTAGAATGGTCAAATGAGTTATATTGATCAAGGGTGGGATGGTAGGATTTGCCAAGGTACCAAGGAGAAACTTTTGTGTCTCCATTGATTATAGACCTTCTTGAAGCTAATTTTTATTGTAGCATGTGATGGTAGGCTTCATGATAAAACACCATGAAGACTTGGCCAAAATATATGTAAGGACTAACTCCTGATCCAATAAACACTTGAAAATAATGCACCAATGATAAAAACCATGATGATAATGTTGACATATGAATATGGATGGACTCAAGAATAATGTGCTCAAGGAATCATCCAATGAACACCTATAGATTGAATTAAGGCAAGAATGCTAAAAGTAAATATATAGGCAAGTGAATAAACAAAAAAACAAATAACTTGTGCTGAAAGTAAATAAATAGACAAACAAATAAAAAAACAAACTTAAAATAAGCAAACCAAACAGAAAGCCTAAAAATAAAAGAAAAAGAAAGCATCCTAATAATGATAATGCCCCAATAAGGTAGATCAAAGATAACTGACTAGGCTTAGAGAGGACAAATATTTTTAGATTTTTTGAAATGTTATGAATGTTTTTAACATTTTAAGGTATCTTAACTTGTTCGAGAATGACAAGATACCTGCTCACAACTTGTGAGAGTGTTTGGCTTAGGTTGCTCACAAAATAGTGAGAGCATGGGAAGGGGGACTGAGGTGACCTAGAAATGAATTGAGCATGACCCACATAGTCTTGAAAAGACCTCAAGTCATAATAATTTTATCCACATAAAAGGCAGGGAAAAATCAACTAGGTCTCAACAAGTTCTCATATCCAATAAATGGCCAGTCAAATGAAAATTGTAATGGTAAGGTGATGTAGTAATACATGGGAAAAAAGTGTTTCCCCTAGTTTTGCCATATGTGGTTATAACTAAGATACAATAGCATAGGTCAATGATAGTAATTTACCCATAGGCGGTTATAATTAGTAGAAAGACTAGTGAGACACTAATTTGCCCATAGGTGGTTATATTCAAGCTCACTTAAAAAATTTGATAGGATGAAAGATATCTTGCTAGATCAATTGTCACACTATTTTCATAGACTTCAATTGTAAACACAGATTGGATTGATTTTAGAAAGTTTATTGGAATCCCCCCACAAAAGATATGGGAAGAACCAAATGAACTAAGATAAAAATAGGATTAGGTAGGATGATTAAAAATGGTCTTTGGTCTAGATAGGAATGGAATGATAGGATGGTATGCTCTTGCTAAGGATAATGGTTGGTTGGATAGATTAGATAAAATGGTAGTAGGTTTTCCCCCAAGTGATGGGGTGAATGGATAAGATATACAATAATGGTAAATGGATATGTAACAATGGTAATAACATGGCAATGTGAAATGGTATGGTACATGTTTTTGGCATGGGTGTGGTTTTTGATTCTATTGTCCTTGCTAATTGGGAGATGCACATCTTAATCAAAAAATGATACAAAATAATAATTAATCATGTTAATTGCTATCCCACACCTCATCTTAATATATTCTCTATAAAAAATTGGCTATTGATTTGGAAGTCAATAATGTTGTTATGTTCTTCCTTAGTCATTGATTTTGATTCCTTTAACAAGGTATCTTTAGAGTCTTTATAAAGGAAAGTATGACCATGGATGGTAAATAACGACAAATAATAGATGGTAGGTTTGATTGTGAAATAGAATGGTAAATGATAATGGAATGTGGAATGTTAGGGAAACAAATGAAGATCAAGACTTTCAGTCACATGTAATGTTGTTGATGTTGAATTCACCATATTTTTGGTTGTGGTAGGGCCAAAGACTTATTCTCTCAATAAGACTACTAGAATTTTCTACGATTTGATCTTGAGAGTAGTTACCATCTGATTAGGCTGTAGATAGGAAGTTATTTTAATTTGATCTTTTATTTTGTTTTCATCAAGCAGTGAAGAACTTTATGCTCAACTATTAGTACCTTAATAAGGTTTTCAGCAATAAAGTTGTCTTGATTATCCTATAGCACCTTCGAGAAGGTTTCACTAAGGAATGTTGACTTTTGACTTTGATTTTATTCTAAAACTTTTGAAAAAGTTTCAATAGAAGATGTTGAGTTCTAAATTTGATTGTCCCCTAGTGCCTTTGAAAAGGTTTCATTAGGAGAGTGTTCTTCTACTACATGAAAGTGGTATTAGCCTCTTTACTCTTCTTCAACTACTATGTCACCATGGATGTAGTTCAACAAAGTGTGATTTTGTCAATCCCAATTGGCTCTTATGGGAGATGGAATGTTAATAATATGGTTATCTAGGTTGATGGTAATGGCTTGGGGAATGGTAATAGAATGGGGAGAGGCTAGATAATCCTTGTAGAAGATACTAAGATAACATGTGTCGAAGCTAAAGAACTCATCCTTAAAAACCATATAAGGATCATACATGTATTCAAACTAATTTGTGAGGCATGCATAACCAATATTATAGCATCTTCATATATATTCTTATTCTGAATCTAATTCTAACATAAGGGATTATAAATCTAGTGTTGAGACTTACGTTGATCCTGATTCTAATGCTAAATCTAATGTTAGTTCAAGAATGAAACATAACTCTAACTCTGATTCTTTAATTGATGGGTACTCTATTATAATGGAAACTTGTCAAATATTTGGTTTTAGACAAATAACGGCCTATAACATTATAATGGGCTCCATAAAAATCGGTTTGTCAAATTGAGACTCCTCTAAGATGGGAAAAAGGTCAAGAGACAACTCCTTAGAGACTGGCTTGTCGATAGGAGGCTCTTAAAAAATAGGCACATGGTCAAGGTAATGATTTTCCCAAAGGTGGTTATAATCATTAAGAAATGACTCAACAAAGACTGGCTCATTAGTGTGAGACTCATCCACACATATTATATGATTAATAAGTGATTTATCATAGTCTAACTTATCACAAGTGGTTGGTTCAATAGAAACATATTGGATCAGTTGGTTGTCTTGGCTTTCATTTTCAATGAATTGAAAAATACTAGTTTTAAACATAGCTTGGTCTTCGAATGATTGGATGGGTTGAATTTTGGATGGGATCGGTATTGGATGAGGAATTACTTGTGTTTCGATAATGGTAGGGCCTTATGGAGCATGATTTCTTGCATGAGCTAAGGGAAAATGTCTTGAGATGGTAACAATAAGGTGTTGTGGGGGTTGATTGCTTGCGCAAACTAAAGGATGAGGTCCTAAAATGTTGAAGGGGTGTTGTGGAGCTTGATTGCTCACACAAACCAAAGGATGAGGTCTTGGTATAGAAATGGTTGGGCATTATGGAGATTGGTTGCTTGCACAAACCAATGGATGAGGTCTTGATATGAGAATGGTGTGACATTGTGATCCTGGAATAGAAATGCTATGATGTGGTGGAGCTTGATTACTTACATAACCAAAAGCATCCAAATCTTCCTCATAAACTATATAGTGATAGTCATGATTTGGATCATAAGTTGATTCTTGATTGTGTTCTATGTATTGATTATTCTAAAGAGGGTATGGATCCATACCCCAAACAACATTATCTATAGTTGGGTCTTTAAGTTCCTCTTCACAAGCCTCTTCATACCAATGAAGGTCTCAATTTAGATCGTAAGTTGTTTCATGACTTTGTTCACATGAATGATTAATATGAGGTAGATGTAAATCTATCTCACAAACCATATTAACATCATTGGGGTCTTGACAAAAGCCATATAAGTCATTTTGTGTAGCTATTTTATCATAAGTTGGATTGTTAGTAACTCCACCATAAGTGTAGCTAGACATATCCACGTAAATGATGAAAACTCTAAAACAAAAAGGCTTGGAGTTCTACAAACTTTGAAAAATTATGTCCAAAGCACAAATGGTTCAAACTTGGTCTAACTTGGTTGAAGGGGTGGAGTTGTGTCTCTAATTTGGTTTGAAAGTGGAGTTGTATGTCCAAAACGGTTTTGGCTAAGACTTGGCATAAAGTATTTTAACATCAAATGTCTAATGTCAAATGTCATACACACAAAAGGTCAAGCATCTAAATAAAAATTGACATGTCAAAGGTTTAGGTTAAAGTGTTCCAAACAAGGTCTAAACTAGGAAAGGTAAAAGTTGAGTGACTAGGTCTTTTGTCCAAATGAAGAGTCAAAAGCTAGGCTCAAACAAATAGGCATGTGCTAGAACTTTTGTCCAAATGATATCAAAATCTAGACTTGAAACAAAGGCTAATGTGATTTGTTTTAATCTAACAAGTTTGGAAACAACTTTGACATAGATTTAGCACACATAATTAAACATAAATATGATCAATTGGCATAAATCATGAGATAAAAGGCTCTAGGATAAACATTTTGTTATACCAAATAAAGGCATGAACAATTATGAGGATAGGTGATAAACAAACAAACCATCAATAGTTTTTAAATTTAAGTAATCAAGTAACTAAATTTATGCAACCCAAAAGAGAAGAATCCATGTAGTAGCCCCACAAATTGAGTCCTAAATAAAAATCAATCAATATTTGGATGCTAATTTAATGAGGCTAATTGAAAACTCAATGTTGAAATTTAGGATTTGACCAAACAAGCTAGACAAGATCAGACAACATGATGGCACAGGATAAAGGTCCAAATGGTATATACAAAATGGTTTGAAATAAATGGTTTTGATACAATGGTAAATAAGTCTTAAAATAAATTGAGCAACCTAACAGTGTAATCATGCTCGAATGATATGATTAATGCTATGTTTCAAAAGACTCAAAGGTACAAATGGTTTGACATGATTTGGGTAGCATAACACTACCTTTTGACAACTCAAATGCATTGTTTTGACATGGTTTATTTACAAACAAACAATTTTTAGCCTCAAAGCATACCAAGCAAAAATGACCAAAATACACTAAGTATAATCAACCAAATCCTATAAATGGTATGGAAAAATGGGGTTTACTAAACTATCAAGGTTTTTATCATTCTAGGGGAATTAATTACATAATAACTTTCCTGTCAAATGATGCAAAAGACAAGCAAATAAATTGGGTGACCATGGCATTGGATAGTTGTAAAAAGGTCTAGATCTTTTTATAACCACTACATCTTATTTTTCACTTAGTGTAGTGTGATGTCCAAATGTAGATACATCCCATGTGCAACTCCAAAGGAGCCAAATGAAGTCAATGATGAGAGATGAAGCCCTGGGTCAAAACTTCCCTAAATAACTTATGGGAGGTGATGAAGCCCCCCTTACAAGCCAAGATGCATAAAAATAAAGAAAGCATGAAAGTAGAAAGACTTTAGGGTCATTTTCAAGATCACCCAAACTTTGATGAGTTTTTGGGGAGTGCTTTATACAAATTTATTTCTAAGCCTTGGACTAGGCTACTTGAAATATGAATGGCACTTTTGATTCTAAGGGTTCCTTATAGGGGACAAATGGAAGAGCATACACATAACATTCCTCTTTTTTCCAAATAAGATTTTATTAAACAACTATTGCAAACAAGAATTGACAAGTGTGTTCAATTTTAATCCCAAAAGGAAAGATTTGGTGGTGTGCAGTTGACCCCTTGGTCTTAGTTGTAAACTTTGAAAAACATTCACCAAAAACACCTAAATTCTTTGTTAAACACCAAAATGAGGTTCTTCATTGATTTTTAAGCATGCAAAGATGATTTAAACATGTTTTAAGAAAATATCAAGCTTCGTCCTATAGTAAAAATGTTAGCATGTCCTTTATCTTTGAAGCTCTTTTGAGTTTGAAATAATAAACTTTGGAAAAATATCTCTCAAGTCTATGTTTTTGGAAAAACATAGTGATCGACATTAGTTATTACCATCAATGTCGATTAATTTAGCTAAATAAGATCTAGTTGATGTCATTTTTACTGGTTGATGATGGACAAGTTAGGTATCTGATGTTGGTATTACTTGTTGATGTCAGTTACTATATAAAACCATGGCAAACAAAAGTTACAAAATAAAGTTAGAAAATCAATTTGCAAGAGTTTTAAGGGATCATATAAATATTTTAGTGTTTCAAAATGATCTCCTTCAAGTGTGAGATGCATCTAGTCCCATCAAGCATGACATTATGTGATCTAGTAATTGTACTCAAGAGAGGATGGTTAGTATGATGTTAGTTCCAAAATGAAAACAAAATGAAATAAACACACTAATAGCATAAAATCTCTAGGCTTAGACATGGATCATGCTTTCCAAGGTTTGGTAGGTAAATGCATAAAATATCTAGGCTTAGTGATTTGTTTCAATTCATGTAGTGTAATGTTAGCCTTAATTTTCTTCATGTCTTCCACAATATTATACCCATTTTTATTGGAAGATTTAAAATCATCAATACTATGTTTAGAAGTACTTCCCTTTGGAGGCTCTGGGGTATTATCTATGGGAGTATTTGGAAGAGTGATGAATTTTTTTGGAGGTGTTGAATTAGATAGGGGGTGCCTATTCTCTCTATTCCTTAGGGGTAGGTATTCTTTAAGAGCTACTAGAAAGTATGGACTGCTTCAGGAATATCATCATGTTCATTATCTTCTTGGAAAGGGAAGTCAAATGTTTCCACCATGAAGGCTTGGTCATGAGATTTAGATCTTGATGTACCTACACCATTATATTTATTAGGAACCACTTAACATGTATCCAATTCTTATTGAAAGGCTTCAAAGGCTTTACAGAATTTAATGCAATCTATCTCACCATGCCTAGAAGTGCAATGTAATCTACAATAATCTGGCAAACCAATATCAATAAGATTTATATCCATTATTTTATTATCAATAGAATATTCATTATTCTTATTATTTTTTTAAATCTATTACTAGGCCTTTTAAACATTTAGAAAGAAAAGTTATTACTCGAGCTCTCTCCAATACTACTAACTTGTTTTTGTAGTTAAAGAAAATTAATGCTTAACTTTTGGACCATTTTTAAGATAGAGTCATTTTCATTTTTAGATGCCTTAAAAATAATGAACCTAATTGTTATTAGCACTAGAGGTTGGTACTAAATCTTTCTAATCACTTGGATTAAATCCATTTGTGGCAATGTTCAATAATCCTAAGTTCCAAGTAGGATGAGCATGACTTAAGGGAAATTGGTTCAATGTAAGGATTTGGATCAAAGAAATTTTGTTTTGGTTATTATTGGGTAATATATTTAGAGTGGGAAAATGTTCGATGACATTGGTAATAGAGTAATATATCTAACCTTGGGGTTGTATTTGATCATTGATGATCACTACTTCAAAATAAGCTAAGGCTAGAGTATTCATAGGTCTAAAAACCCTCTTTGTGAAAATAGAGGTCATGGGATCTAATATATCTTTATAGATTTATATAGGCAAAACATCATCAATTTATAGGGATCTATGGTCTAGATATACATATTTTGGAACCTATAATTAAATGCTCTTATAGGTTAATTTGCATCCATTTTGATTGTGGTGAATTTTTGGTACAAGACACAAGGGCTAAATATTTTTCCAAATTGGTCAATGAAAACATTATTAAAATGGTCCCAATTGTTAGTGTAACTCTCATGTCAATTTAAAAAACATTCATATGAAACATATTTAAAGTTAAAAATAAATAGTATACACACAACATCCTTATGGACTACATTTATCAATCTTAATGTAGCTTTGAATGAATTAATATGTTCCTCTACAGTTATAATACTAGTATGACTAAATATTGGCAAATATTTCTTAGATTTATGGAGAAGGTCATGTACTACACCTATCATTTTGATATAGAAACCACCCAACCAATATATACATTGATTGGGGTTGAATATGTGAGCACCCTAAATTGGTGAAGTTGGCAAAGACTTTAAAATCTTGTGCTTACTTTTATCTTGCCTAACTCTTCTATGGACTTCTAATTTGAGTAGAGGTTCCCTGGTCTCTAAATTAGATCTTGTTTCAATTCATGGTAGTTTTAGCTTGATAATTTTGAATCCTATTTTAAATATGATGTTTCAAATCAATCTTTACAAATAATAATGATTAGACCTACACATTAAGCAAATTTTACAAAGATTCATATAAAGGATGACAAAGGACAATAATATTTAATCAAGTTTTCTCAAATATATATCCAAATACATTATTAAGATCAACCTTTATATGTTTTAAGATTATATGAACCCAATTAAGAAAATGATCTAATAATATTTGATCAAAATAGCTATTACTAACCTCAAATCTATTGGGTTCATAATTCTAGAACTATCTTTACCACAATCTAGCATATATTTTCAAAGAATATCAATGTTTGTCTAAATTAGTATAAATACCAATCCAAAACCATGAATATCACTAAAATGTACACAATTATGCTAAAATAAATATGAATATGCAAATATTAAAGTGATCTTTGAGTAAAATTTACAGAAACCAACAAAGATGTTGCAAATCTATAAAGAATTTGGTGGCCCTTCTAGCACCATTAAAGCCTTCCTATTGATGCCTAAATGTGTACCATAGGTTCTTAGAGTGTTTAATATATCATAATAATTTTATAATTAAAAAAAATTAGAGCATGAATTTCAATTTGTGATAATCCTATTATCTATGGTGGAATAGAGGAAGAACAAATTATTGTTTCACAATATTTATATTAGTTGGTGGTTGGGATCCACTGTGTCCTGTAAATCTTTGTAAATAAGAATATGATCTATGATAATTAAAGTGAATTATTATCAATATAATTATAAATATAAACTAATATGGACATATAAAATGAATCTTTAATCTAACTTGAATTGGTTAAAAAAAGAAGCAAAAAGAAGGTTAGGGCAAAGAGAAATATGTGACTGATCTTTATCTCAAATATTATGACAAAGTTCAAGTGCTTCCCAGGTATGCACTTAAAACCAATATATGAAGTAAAATATATTAATCTCAAATCACAATATATACAAGGTGAACTTCTAAAGAATATAAGATTCAATGCAAATAAGAACCAAGTTTACTTTAAAGATTTACTTCTTTAAGTAGATAGATGATGCACATTTACAAATGTTGAGAAAATAAAATGAAGAAAACTAAGGAACCTTCAATTAACCTAGCATAAGTACAAGGTAAAAATTATTCACTTAATGTTACACACCAATAATTCAAAATAACAATTCAAATATGAAATTTAGAATAAACACTTGAGAGAGAAGCCATATAACAAACCACATAAGCACCATGAGACAATCCTTTCATAATTCTCTACATGTATTAGATGCTCAAAATTTACACTAGTGTTATCTCAAAAACTCCCTCCTCTTTACCATGTAAAATAATCATTTTATATATTTCAAGGAATCATGTTGGTCAATCATCTCAAATTACAAATGTACAAGTGTGAAGGATAATTATCTTGTTCTATCAAAGTTCTATAATACACTAGACTTTCTAAAATGGATTGATATATAGGAAATATACTTATATAAATTATGCATTCCTTTACAAAAGAATATTATATTTTAAAATTTTACAAATTTACTATAAATAGAATATTCCTAACTAAATTTTACTCTAGGGTCTTTGTGCTGATGAAGTCCCCTGTTGTTGTTGCCTAGCCTGAAAGATTGTCAGACTATAATGTTACTCACTAATAAATTGAAGATCCACCATTGAATTTTAAAAAATATACTTTCCATGAACTTATATGTCTTTAAGGTTATTTTTAATCTTAGCCATATCTCATTTTATGCCTCTAGCATCTCCCATTTTCTCCTCAGATGATATGAGTAAGCCCATGACTTTGTTTTTGCCATTTATTGTCTAGTTTTACCCTTGGTTTCTTACTTATTTCATGAACTAAAATTATTTGTGTTTTAACTCTTCATTATTTATGATACCTCATGAGCTAATGGTCATGGAATCATTTATCAAGTTGTCTAAGATATGAGGTGCTCTATCTTCCAACTACTTAAAGTCCTTGGCAAGGTCATCCATTATTTTGGACCTATTATCTAGAGCCTCAACCTTGTCAACTGATATGGACATGGCCATATTCAAATGTTCCCTACTAATAGTTATAAAATTTGGGACTATATTTTATGATAAGGCATTAATTAATTTAGCTACCTGAAGTCTTATATCTTGCCAATAATCCAACTTGTCTTATTGATTTAGAGATTTGTTTCTCTATTTATTTTTTATGGTCCTAACTACCTTTAAAGAGATGAACAGGTCATCCATGGAGTCTTTGAATTTCTTGATTATATCCTCATAAATTGATAATACAATAGACTCTTTCAAATTCTTGTTTTTATACAATATTCCCTTGATCATTGTTTACAACTAATCACTTTGAGACTGGGATACTTCAAGGATCTTCTCTTCAAACATTTTATCTTGTCTTGGCTTTTTCCCTACCACTAAAGTTAGACAAACAAAAGGTTCAATATTCTAAAAGTTGAACTACTCACCTTCAACCATGTATTTCTTCTTACTTACTCTGTCCATGCTATCTATCTTTGGATTAAACTAAAATCCCACTAATGATTATATCACTTGAGGATTAGGGATCTCAACTTGTGTTTCACTTAAAGTTCTAGGAGTATTCACCTATGTTCCACTTGAATTTATAAGAAAATTCACCTATGTTCTACTTAAATCTTCAAGTGTAGTCAAACAAATCTCTTTTCCCTATTATTGTAATGTCACAATCTAGGTCTTGAGATAATCATGTACATGGATGTTAAAAAACTTTGTGATAGTCTAATGGTGGTGCATGAATAAAACCTTTTGCAACTTGACATATATGAAGTATTTCAAAATGGCAAAGACATAAATTGGATTTTATTTAATAAAATAGTTGACTTCACTCCAAGGTTGAGTGAAATTTAACTTGGGCATCTTGCCTCGTACTTGAACTAGAGATAACTTTTCTTTTGGGTTGGATTTTAATTAGGACCAAGTCTAGAGCTATTTCCTTCCCCCTTTCTTCTTTTGCTTCCTCCTTAGTTTGGGACTAAGGTTCTTTCATTTGTACTATTTCTTCACCTGATTCTTTAGTGATAGTTATTTTAAGGCATCCTCTATTGTCTCTTTAGGATATAATGAAATTATGCCAATCTCTTCAATATATGAATCTAGTTCAAGTTGAGTTGAAGAAGATGCCACTTCCCTAGGTTTCCTCTATTTAGGTCTCTTTTCTTTAGGCCCTTATGTATATTGAGGAGGTCTAAAAAATGGTATTGGTAATAAATTGTACTTTAAAGGCCCCATTTACCATATATCCTTACTTGGATTTTTCTCTCTTAATAGTCTACATTTGAGCTTGTTGTTATGCTTCTTTAACCTTAACAAGACTTTTGTGAATAAGGAAGCTCAGATGTACATTATATCATAGACACCATGGCAATGTTCATAAGTCATGTTGATATACTTGGCCTTAAAATGTTTTATATCCCTTTCATATAGGTCTCATTGCCTCATCTCATCAATCTACAAATTGAAGGAGGATCTGTTCCTAGAGATAATATCTACATGGTCCCAATTTTGAAGCATAGTCATACTAATTTTCAAGGGGAAGGAATGGAATAGTCATTACCTTTTAATTTTACATAATTTATATATAGAATGTAATAAATGGTAAGATACCTCTTGATATACAAACATTGTGGGTACATAGACTAGTAACTTGAGGGATTGGTTGAGATTTCCCTCTATCTGGATTATAGTACAATATAGATATAGCCAAATGTCCCCAATGATTTCAACATACCTACTGATCAAAGGGCTATCCCTAATCATAGGGATGCATGTTATGGATTCAAATAAGGTTGGTTATACGTAGTCACATATGAACTAAATACGGTCCATATAATTGAATATATGTAATTTGGAATAATACTGATAGACTATTTGTCTCCTATCAGGTGACCATTCTTTTATGTTGGGGATTTTGGTTATGGCTATCAAGGCATTTCAAATATAGTACATTATTTTATAATGGTTGATAGTTTTCTTCCTAATTGTAGAGAATTGTTGATTCAAGCAAATACTAATCATTTCTCTAAGAGGGGGAGTAAGTCCCTTCTTAACCATGAAATATATAAAGGGGACCTAGATTTTGCTGGTAGAGGTGGTGGAGGGGATCCCAGACAATATGTTAATTAATTTCATAATCATCCTAATAACATCCCTAAATTGGGTGATTTGGATCCTTCTATTAATTTTAGAGACTACCTGGATTACTAAATATAAACATGTGGTAAGGATCATTTTTAGGTCATTCTTATTAGACCATTCTTTGATTTTGGGTAAATCCACCTAAGGCTTGGTTAGTTTATAGTGATTTTTGAAGTCAATGGGGGAGATATAATAAATTATCTTAAAATAACACTCATATACTATCATGTCTTGATCAATTTTACAATCCTTAAAAATAGGATCAATAGCATCAATACAATGTAGTACCTCTAGTTTTATTACCGCATAGTGAATATTGGTCATTTGAATAGTGAAAAAGTCATTGTATCTTTGGTTGACTGATGCAATATTTTCATCCTCTATTATAATGGTTGGTAGTTCCTCAATGGTCCAAAAAATCTTGGACCAATTGTTATCTCTAGTGTTTAAGGCTATAACATCAAATTTAGTATCCTTGAAGACTCTCCCTTCAGTATTTATGGTCAAATAAAGATTATATCCTCTCTATGTTATCTTTGAGATACCATGACTATGATTTTATTCAAACTCTCACTAGTGGTCCATAATTCACCTTTGGATTAGTTTACACTTGCTCAAGTGGTAATTAGAGTCTCTCAAGTTTGATTACAATTAATTTATGATTGAATTAGGGATTTGTAGATGCTTAGGGTTTTTTTTCAATTCTTTTTGAGCTTTAATTGTGATGAATTTTGATCTTAAGAGAGTTTGTGGCTTATATTTTATTTAGACCCTTGTATTTATACCTTTACATTTTTTATGCCCATAAGATCTTCAACTTTGTCACTTTATGTTGATGTTGCCCTATTGTGATGGTTATGTGGTATTTTCATGATAAGTTACTCATTAATATTCAAAAATTGATCATTGCTTTTTGAAAAAAATTCTTCATCTTGCTCTATTAAATCATTCTACATGGATCAATGTGGATAATCGATCTTGATCCTGAGAGTTGACTGCCATTAGCTATTGTTTATATTATTCCCTGAGGTTATGCCACATAGAAATCCCACTAGCCTCCTGAGCTCTACACCATGTCATTTATATTGACTAACGCACTATTTCCACATGGTGATTCTATACTTACTCATAGCTCCTTTGAGACTTTGACTCAACCTTACTTTATTGGATCAATTATGCCCAAGTGAATACAGGTCATAGATCTTAGAAAGATGCCTAATATTTAAGTTAGGGTTGGGATACACAAAGAACTTATGTTAAAGAATTTAGACTATTATTTGATTTTGTGTTAATAAACATGAAATAAACCTTAGGATAAAGTATTTAATCTAGGTTTAGAACATAATGGAAAGGGGACCCTAAATAATAATACAATGGCTTAATACAAGGTTTTTATCCTAAGGTTTTATCATATTAATAAATAAGACAAATATTTAGGGTAAAAGCTTTAGGCTAAGTCTTATAAAAATATGAACCTAAATTAGTTATATCAATCCAATAAAATAAACCAAAATATCATGGGATATATAGGGACCAAGCATAAGATTTCAGACTAAAGTTTAGTCAAAATTTTAAAAACATAACTAAATCCTACTTATGCTAAGTATATATTATTGATGATTATTCCCACACAATTTTACTTAGTCTATGATAGGTCAAAGGTTAATAAAATATCAATGAATCCTAAGCAATATTATTTTCCAAATGATGTCCCATTGATCCTGCAACATCAAGACAAATATGTTCATTTATCCAAATAAGATTATTTAATGAGCTTGAATTTGATAGTCTCATGGATGTCAATGATGGCCTCGTAGATGTCAATTGATGATTATGAGAATATCAAATTTAAGATCACAAAATTAACCATAAGGGATAAAATTTGTTGGCCTCATAGACGTTAATGATGGCCTCATGGTCATCAATTAATGGTCATGCAAACATCAATTTTAAGCTTGCAATATTAATCATAGGTACTAAAATTTGATGGTCTCATACATGTCAATGACAGCCTCGTGAACATCAATTGATGGGCATGAGAATTTAAAATTTAATTCTTGTGAATAGTATGTCCCATAGGAACTTTGAATCAATACATGTTATTTGATTAATCTTTTCCAAGTATGTGAGTCATTGATTATGATCCAGGTAGTCAAATATTATTGGCTCTTACAGTTATAAAAAGATTAAGTGAGCTCAAAGCCATTTATAATTGAGACCAAAGTATAACATAATTTTTTTAACATAGGTCCTTAAACATAATAAAATGAAGACCCTTTGAATTATTAAAGTCATAACATAAGTTTTATCTTAAGGTTTCATTGTATTGATAAATACATAAAAATCTAAGGGTAAAACTTAGGTTAAATCTACATTATAATTAAAAGGGGTCTATTTTGATCCATGATCATTTCAACCCATTGGATCATTAGAATTTGTGTGAATGTAAATCATCGATCTTGAAAATAAGCACATGATTTAAGTTAGGGCTCAAGATATAAAAGACATAAGATAAAGTCTTAATACTAAGGTTTTGTTTATGTTAATAAACATAAATGGGGCCTTAGGGTTAAGACATTAGTCTAACTTAACAATAAGAGGGACCATGCAAATAATAAAGTAGGACCAAGTTAGGAACATAATGAAATGAACCTATAAATGTTAATGTTAGACAATGCTAAAATAAAAGGGGAAAAAGGGATCGAGATATGAAAGAGACCTAGTATGTAAGTTTAGACTAAGGTTTGGTCATTATTAAAAAACATGACTAAGTCTTTGTATAAATATTTAACTAAGTCCATAGCATATTAAAATTTCCCATGTAATTATGTCCCTGCCAAATTTGAATTCAAATGAGGGGTCTAAGCTAGGGTTTCTGAATGAGGGTTTCAAGGAGATTAAACATGGATTCAATTTGACTTTTAACAAATTAATGGTTAATAAAAGGTCAAATTAAGATAAAATCATTAACATTGTGAAACCTAGACATTGTCTTTCTCCAATGGACACTTGTTAGACCTATAACCATAATAAAAAAGATCCAATGTTAGCAAACTTTAGATAATGTTAAAGTAGAGCCATGAACAAGTAGAACAACTAGAATATGGTGTGGATGATATTTAAATACGAAAAATGTGAAAACATGGTAATTATGTTATGATAAAATGGATTTTAAGTTTTTAAAACATAAATTTGCATAATTTTAACACAATGGTCCCCAATTTTCAAAATTGAGGGTATGTTGACCTCAACACCAATGCATATATTTCTCCTAAAAATTTATATTTGAATCATATAACTATGTAATTTATCCAATTAAAAAATGTGTAAGTGTGGATAACATGATTTTAAAGCATGAACCCACTATATATAGAGAAATATAAAAAATGATATAAGTGACAATATGGAGGACATGTTTCCAAAATATGCCCCCACTATAATCTAGTTATATTAATATTGAGTAAGTATGGAGCACATGTTTCCAAAACATACCCCAGCTAGATTTGAATATGAAAAATTTTGTTAGTAAAAATGTGGAGAACATGTTTCCAAAACATTCCATCTCTATAATCTAAATTTTTGAATCAATTTGGAAGTCATGCCTCTATGACATGCCCCCACTAATATGTCCCCCTTTTGAGTAGAGAGAATTAGAAACTAGTAGTTACCTGACCTCAAAAGGATAAGATAATCCATGTATCATATAAAGATAACATGGCTATGTAGATATATCATTGAATCACAAATAACATGTCACACTAATTCCTAAGATGCATGGTGTGAATCATGACAATGAATAGATAGTAATAGTAGAAGCTCAATAAGCAATCATGCATGCACACAAGATCACTCAAAATTAAATCAAAATACAATGGTCCAAGGATACCTCAAAAAATGGGCATGTTAAAATACCACACAATCAAAGGGCCATGTCTTAGTCTAATGTCCATAGAGTAAGAAATGACATATCTAAATTTCAACATACAACAAACATTGGCATATTCAAATGTCAAATAGGTAAACAAAGGCACATGGGATACAAACAATTGATCATATTCAAATTATTAAATAAGCAAGACAATATCAAGGTAAGACACTCAAGGAACTGTATAAATGACAACATGAGAAACCAATATAAACATAATGGACTAGTCTATGGATGATATGTGTTAGTAAAAAACATTACTTATAAACCATATTAAGTACACTAAAAAAGATATAAGAATGGAAAAAGGCATGTGTGGTATATAAGCTCAAACATTTTAATGTAATATGATCATATAAGAATATAACATGGATGTATCATGATCATAGAGGTGGATGCCCCCAATATCTTGGTGATGTGAGTAGAGGGAAAATTTAACATCAAAAATTGCATAGATCATGTATCTATGTATGTTTGAATCACACTCAAAGGATGTGTGAAAAACATGTGTATATATAAAATACTAATATACCATATACCAACATGGAACTAACAACATATATGCCAAGGATCTAATAGGATGTATAAATGTTGATTTTGTTTTAAAGTTTTTGATTTTTTTAAAGTACTTTTATAATATTCGAGATGACTAACTGAATAAGTCCTCACCATCAAAAGGTGTAGGATGACTTTAGACATGTTTTATTCTTGATTTGTTCCAACACATGGATACCTCTTTGATGTTTATGTGTAATGTTATTCTTAAAGTTACTGGTGGGGATGAGTATCAATATTCGTCATGGTGTAAGCAATATCCGTATCCCTAAAGGTGAAGGTGATACACATAGCTTCATTATTCAATGTTTCATTGCAATCAATTAAATAATGTTGTTTAAACTTACATTTTATATGTGGATCCTAATTTATTATCCATATGATCATGGGGATCACCTATGGACCACATGCTATAGGTAAATCAATGTATCCACAAGGAGTATATTAATTTAGTTATATTATGTCCCATTTGTTGAAACAATATAATGCTACACATTGTATCCCAATTTTTCCTATCAAACTTGAGATACTGATAATAAACATCATCAATATTATCAATAATAGTTAGATCTCCATGCCTGTGTCATTTTTTAGGATGGTTTTCATGTGAATCTTTAGAAGTGGCTTGTATTTTTCTTTTCTTGGGCATAATTTGTATGAAAATTTCATTATTATATTTCTAAAGTTAGTTTTGTAATGTCTAATAGTGACTTGTATGATGGCAATTTATCTAATGATAGTTACAATATAGAAACCCTTGCTTAAGAACAATTATACTACTCTATTTATGTCTTTTAAAAGGTAAATATATCATGTTGTGTTTAAGTAACATGGAAAGTAATATATTCATAGTATCCTAGTCTATTATGATTTATATAATATGTTATGGAATCTTATGAGAGACCTTCACATTATATACATGATGTATTTGAATCTGACCCGTGTCAATAATAACAAGCATTTACATGTTCATATACCATTTTTATTTTTACCTTATCTTGATTTGGTTCCTTATCTTTTATAGGTGAGTTTAGCTTATATGTATTGAGACATGTAGGTTCAAATAGGTTCTATAAGTGTCTCATCTATCATATCATGGGTTAGATCATCATCGTTGTTATAGTAATCTAAAATATGATAATCTTATTACTCAGTGTTAACCAATAAAGGAACTCAAATATTGGAAGTACTTAAAATTTTTGTATCATAGGCTCCTTTTGTATTAGTTCTTGTTCTTGAGGTGCATCTATGTGTAATTTAGTGGTGACTTATCTAATTTTGGAGCTAATGGAGCCATTTTACTTGACTCACCCACCTCATAAGTTTGGATATTCTTAATAGGATTACATTGTGTAGGTGGTACTATTGGAGGAATGTCCTCTTTATCAAAACGTATCATTTTGTAAAATTTGAAGGGCTCATCATCGATAGACATTGTCAATAAAGTACCATCATGTATAAATTTTACAAATAGATGTAAAGTACATGGGATCGCATCCATTGTGTGTATCCAAAGTCTACCCAAAAGTAAATTATAATTTAATGATTGTGAAATTACCTGTAAAGTGGTTAGAATAACTTTTGGCCCCAAAGTTACATCCAATTTTAGTTGGCCAATCAAAGGGATATGTGAATTATCAAATCCTTTGATATATATCACTAATTTTTGTATAATTTTGATGTTAATACCCATTGTGGTTATTAAATTTGTACTAAAAATGTTTAATCTTCATCCATTGTCAACGAACACCCTTTTTATACACTTAATGTGCATTTTAACTTGTATTAACAAAGGTAACTCTTGTTCAATAACATCTTAATATGGTAACTATGTAGGATCAAAGGTAATTAATTTTTCATTGTTTTTGAGATATTGCATGATATACATTATCACTTGAAACTCAAGTTTCATGAAATACCTCATATAGGATATCCTTGTAGATAGTAGATTGCTTTGGAAGTTTAAGGATGGAAATATTAGCATGTGTGTTGATGAATTGATCAACAAGATCATATCACTTAGATTTGATCACAATCTTTGGCTTAGGAGGCACCTATTATATATTAATAGGTGGTGGGTTAGGTTGAACACTTTTAGCTTTGTGAGTAGTGAGAAAATGAAATGAAAAATCAAATATAAGTTATGGGTGGATAATGGGTGTTGGATGGAATTTGTCACTCAAATAAGATCTAGGTGGAACAAATGATCAAGAGAATGGATGTTAGCATATGGATATTGTCTCTATAGTATTACAAAAGGAATGTTGATGAGAGAATAATTAGTATTTTTACTTTAAATCCCCCTCATTATATTTATGGATTTGCTTATTCATTTGGATGGTACGTTGGATTAGTGCAGTAAAATAGCATTTTGTTGCTACAACCATAAATTGTAACATAAAATGAGTTATGCATGCATCCATATTGAATATATGGATAGAAAATGAAATCTAATTTTTAATTTGTAACATCTAGTTAAATTAGAAATTAAAAAATAGTTTCAATAAACCCTATATCAAAATCTAGGGTTCAGTGGATGAAAGGTTGCATTCACCATATGTTTAATCCTAAAATATAGATAAAGGGAATTTAGTGTTAAAAGGGGAATAGATAGCCTAGGACACAAGGATGGTAGACTATCCTTAGATCAAGCCAATTATTTTCAAAACTCAGATAAAAATATACTAAATTTATTATAGTAATATGCTAATAATATAAAGTAAAACTATTCTAGATATTACAATGAAACAAGATAGTTGGTTTTGATGCTAATACAGATCTAGATCTAGAGCAGGAAAAAAGTAGATTAGATCTAGATTCTAGAATAAAAAACTAATTTTGTAAATTAGACCTCTATAGTTGTGAAAACTTGCATTATTTTGTGATGGTTGTGTTGAAACTAATATCTAACCTTGACACAAGTGTCTAATACATAATACCTACTAGAACTAGATGCGACTGCTTAGATGCTTTTAGGTTTTACGTCACTTTCACTTTAATGCAATAATATATAGGTCATGGACTATCACTTTTTGTCAAATAATAAAACCCTATTTTTTCTTATTCATATTGGTTAGTGGGCACATTGTGTTGAGCTTCTTAAACACCCCTTTGTCAATGAGTGTTTCCTATATTACCAATACTCTGAAGAGGGCCTCAGACTTATGTAATTCTCCCATACATGTTGGCTTGTGTGTTAATCATGTAATGTGTTATAAGTAATTAAAATAATTACCTATCCTATAACTTGGAAAATATATCTCTTGGGTTGCTCATTCAGTACTTTGCACTAGTACATGTGTTGTCCCTATGACTAATATGGAAATAGAAAAAAATAGGAAAACTTTTATTCACTTGAGTTCTTGATAGAATGTTTTTGATATGTTCCCTTGGTATATTTAAGTATTTTATGTATTCCTATAGGTGAGTAATGAATGAAGGTTGGTCTTATATTTATACCAATCCTCTTGGAGAATACCTCATATTAAAGCACTTAGTGTAACATCCCCATAGGGATTTATTAGAATAATCTAGTATTTTTTTAAAATTTACATAACACTTATTATTTCATTAGATTACACCATAAGAATATAATTAGTGATCTTATCATACTAAGTATTTTAAACATAAGTAAACATGCATCATTAATAGTTACTGTTCACTAACATCTTATATAACATAACTACATAAAAGAATTAATTACATTAGAATCTAGCAATGAATGGTGCAATAATATAGCCACTACTATCAATGTACAGTAAGTAATCAATTAAATTTCCATAAGACATTATGTTTCAACATGAATACAATAATATATATAATTCTCCATGGAGAACGAGTCATTCTAACTCTAGTATCTCTAATAATCTCAAGTGTAATCTCCTAAAAGTACTATAGTGAGGAGGGAGATCATCATAAAAGATATTTTCTACACCAACCATGAACCATAAATCCCCCATAAAATCTCCCAAAAAAGGAATGGCCATCTTTTCATGGATGGGTAGATAGTGATGGTGTAGGAATGTAGAGAGACATGCTACTACCCATGTGTTTTAAGATTCTATTAAATGATGTGTACCATGAAGAAAATGTGTTCTAACATGATATCACACAAACATGTAAATCATACATATTAAATGAAAATGTCTATCTAAACATTACTTTGGCCAAAGTTTTCATATATATATTGATCTCTAGAATCAGTCAAATTTATACAAACCACTTGATCAAATTGCCTTCATTTGGAATTAGTGGTGATAAGTAACCTATTAAACTCTATCTCACTTATTAGTTAGTACCAACAATGTGGGATTTGGTTAAAGTCTATATAACCAATAGATTCATACTGATTAATTCCTAATAGTAAGTATAACTTAAGATATATACATGAATAATCACTTTACATACATTTAATCCATCAAATGTATGAATGAATATCTATTCTTATTATTCATCTCATAAATAATAATCATGAAAAATAAATTATAATTACCAAATGGGTAAAATACAACCATACTATATGATCTACATTCCATAAGTAAATACCAATGTAATTAAAATCAACATTCTCAGGATATATTTCACATATTAATCAATTATAATAGCATCCATAATAAATTAACTTATAAATCCAAAGTATAATCTCTCCTTACATTATACCTATAAGAAGGCTTTATAAATATTATTAAATGACTCTATGCTTTAGGTTTTTTACTTCATTCTAAAATAAAAAACTATAATTATAGCTATGTATACAAAATATTCATACCAACTATGTATGTGTATGTGGACCTAAGTTCACATATAAATATATAACATATGTATATACACTTTATATGTCTCATATATATATATATATATATATATAGTTATTTCATGTTATGGTAATTTATATTTATATCAAGACTATATGATTCAATAACCTTTTTATGAGCAAGAATATAAATCTTAAAAGGGTCTTAGTATTTCCTTTAGCCCCTAACTAGATTCATAATAAACTTCATATTAAATGTGGTACAATTTTGACCCCAAAATGATTTTAAATCTAATACCCTATTTTTCCTTTATAAATAAGTTCCTCAACTATGTACATATTATTGGAAAATATTATATAATAAGCATAAGACCAACACTATGCTTTGTTTTATCTATTAGAGATTTATATCCTTACTTAAGTTCTTAAAAGAAACTCAAGACTCAAATTTATTTTTAAATTATCCACAATAGATATTACTAATTTGAAAACATTCAAAAAGTGGTAAAATGTTCACAATCATTCATCCATGCCTATATACAATCAGATTTATTCTTTACTATATTTAAAGGGGTTTACACTATAAATTTCTCCTCAGTTCGATTATCTAGTAACATATAAAATATATAACCTTCCCTTTATTTTACTATCAAAACATACTCTATTCCATATGTTCCCTATAAAAATATACTTTGTTCCATATGTTCCCTATTCGTAACCATACTACATAGTTCATTTCATATTGTGTTTACCTTGATTATTATAAATAAATGTCATTAATTGAATGTATAAACTTGATTTAAAGTTATAATAAACATTTTTTTCATAAAATATATATTTATACTTATTCTATAGCATATTACACAATCTAATTATTTGCCAATTTTTAATGTTTAATTATGGCTTTACATAATTATCTATGCTCTATATTTCATGAAACACACACACACACACACACACACACACACACACACACACACACACACACACACACACACACTTCATAAATACATACATAAATATATATCGATATGTGTCCTATTCGAATATAATGACAAGCCATATATGACATGTTATTATATGTGAATAAGACATATATCAGTGTGTGTGTGTGTGTGTGTGTGTGTGTGTGTGTGTGTGTGTGTGTGTGTGTGTGTGTGTGTGTGTGTGTGTGTGTGTGTGTGTGTGTGTGTGCGTGCGCGCGTGCGCACGCGTGTGTGTGTGTGTGTGTATTCACCCTAAAACTATTTTTTTTCTTAATTACCCAAATCCATGTGTACATATAAATATACTTATTCTATTCATAGCTTTATCTATCAAATTTTACATAGTCGATATCAAGTCAAAAGTCCATTCATCGACTTCATAAGTATAAAATCATAATGACATTATGTAGAATTCTATTTTGAATCATTTGAAAACCTTTTCAACTCAAATCTAGCTAGTAAATAACATTCCATACATGTATATATTCTTATACATACTTGTGTGTGTAGCTATATATTTAATAGGTCATTTTTATAATTTTGAGTTTATGTGTATATATATATATATATAATGTAGAATTCTATTTTGAATCATTTGAAAACCTTTTTAACTCAGATCTAGCTAGTAAATAACATTCCATACATGTATATATTCTTATACATACATGTGTGTAGGTATATACTTAATAGGTCATTTTTATAATTTTGTGTTTATATATATATATATATATATATATATATATTTCAAATATTTTTCACATATGTATATACCTCTAAGGATTAAAAACTTAGTTGTGTGTGTGTGTGTGTGTGTACACACACACACACACACACACACACACACACACACACACACACACACACACACACACACACACACACACACACACACACACGCGCGCACACACGCACACACGCACACACACACACACACACACATTAGTATCATCTACCCAGGGTTTTAATTTAAGCTAGGGCTTGGTATTTTTATGAAATTAAATCCATTATACCCTAATGCCTCAATACCCAAAGATAATCTAATTTGCAGTCTTAGGGATTTATAAGGTATTTAGCTTAGTTTTATGGATGGTCAAGCCATCCACAAGACTAATCCTGTGTTTGACTCCAATTTTACATATATTTATAAACATTAAGAATTCAAACCACAAATAGTAATTATACAATAAAATGAAAGTAATTAATTCACCAACCTTGTAAGTCACTTCCAATTTGAAAAAAAATAAATCTAATTTCTTTCTCCTGATTGCTCTATGCTTTTCTTCTCTTCTTCGTCATACCTCATTCTCTTGTGAGCTCACCTCTTATTCTGTTCTACTCACTCATCAAGTATTTCATGCAATCTCTTCCAACTCATAGTCACCATGCATAAACCATGTTTTTCCATTCTAATAGTGACTAAAACTAATTAACTTCCATTAAAAAAACTTAAGAGATCCCTAATATCACTTTACTTGAACTTTCCTCTTTTTATTTATCAATATTTTACTCATTTCAAATATTTTCATGAAAATGTACATTACATATCTGAGTACCCTACTCAAAATCCCACTTTTCAATCATTTTACAAAATGATAATTATACTTTTAATATTAATGTATCCCATTCATGTTTACAAAACTTTGACTTAGATCTTCAGAAAGTATTTAGGATAATTCAACCTCTTTAAATAATTAGTAAAGGTAATTATCTCCTTTCTCTTTATGACAATATGACTAACATAATGCAAATTATCATCATATATCATAATGATATAACATATAATTATTTATTTTAATCATAACAAGATAATCATTTGTGTTATTACTAGTTTATATAGACTATCTATGTCTTCTGTTATCTTAATTGCTTAAGGCATATATTGATATTCTTGAATATCAATGATAACAAGCTTAATGTTATAAAATATTGTAAAATCATTTTGGTAGTCTATATATAATAGTAATTATATATCATTTCCATAGATTTATGTTCTTATAATCATAAAAAAACATAAGTAAAGTAACCTATATAATCTTTATGCACTAAGTCTACATAAAATATACACAATGTAATCACATACAAGATTTATTCCATATCTAAGTAATAAAATTTACTAACATGAAAAATCTAATATCTAACTATAATTAAATTTAAGAATGTACTCACTCTAAAAATACAAACACATAATACATATAACATATAAAATCTAACGTGGTGTGTCCTTGGGTTTAGCAGTTCCTCTATCATCCTTCACCATCTCAATCTACATCACCCTCTTTGATAATGCTCTCCTTTCATAATGTTTTGAGGGATGAACTCTCTTGCATCCAACTCACAAAAATAAGGTATTTAGTCCAATACATCATGATATATATCATAAAATTATGTTTTAACAATAAATTTAACATAATCATTATTTACAGAATTCACAGTATAGCCAACTCATAATAATGAAAATCATGAAATACAAGTAACATACAACTATCCCATAACAACTCATGACTTATAATTTAGTTAAAAGTTAACTAATCAATCTAACAACCATAATAATCCATAGATAATTACGTATATTAGCTTAGTGAGGAATCGGGATGTAACATTCTTCTCCCCTAATGTTGGTCATCATCTTGATGATATTTATTCAAATAATAGTTATGAATAAAAAATATATTTTAACAAAAAATAACATAGTATGAATCATCAAATCAATTAAACAAATGTAGAAATAGCCTTTATAAATCATCATAGTCCTCACAAGTATAACTATCCTCAGAGTATTGGTCCTACAAGACCTCGCATTGTGATACTTTTGTATTACACAAATGTAGTTTACAAGTGTTAATTACTCTAATTAGTTCTACCATGACCACCCTAGGATCCAAAACTTGCAAAACATTCCAATCCAACAGATGTGTAGGAGCATCTATATACTTTTTAAGATTAGATAGATGGAATACATTATGTAATAGATCCTGGGATAGTGGAAATTCAAGCCTATATGCTATAAGATTTACCACTTATAAAAACTTGAAGGGTCTCACATATCTTGATGAATGTTTTTTTTAATTCTCAAATTTAATCAAGCTCTTTTGTGGCTTAACCCACAATAATATTGTATCACCTACTAAAAATTGCCTAGTTGTTATCTTCAAATCAACATTGATTTTTTTCCTATAACTATATTTGGCCAAACTTTGCGTAATTGTTCTAACTTGATCCTCTATTTATAAAAGCATCACAGGTCGAAAGACTACCTTATCTTCCAACCTATTCCAACTGATTGGTGTCTTGCACCTTCCTCCATAAAGTGCTTTAAATGATGTCATCTTCAAAATATTGGTATGAGTTATTGTATGCAAACTCAACTAATGGAATGTATTCTTCCCATTTATATTAATGATCCATGTAATACATATGAATAAGATTCTCTAAAACCTAATTAACCTCAATTTGACCATCAGTCTATGGGTGATATGTAGTACTAAAGTTTAGTTGCATACCTAAAGTTGAATTCAGAGTTAACCAAAACTTAAAAGTCATTCTCAAATGAGGATATGATATGATATGATCTTCTTTGAAAATACATATAATTGATACACTTATTTTACAAATATTTTCATAAGATTTGGTTCATCATCTATGAAATTACTTGGTATAAAATGTGCTAACTTGGTTAGTTTATCCACTATAACCAAGATCATGACATTCTTGTTTTGTAACAATGGTAATATTTGGACAAACTCCATATTGATCACCTACCATTTCTATTTTGGTATGTCATTTGGATATAACAATGCAATCAGATGCACATGTTCAACTTGTACTAATTGAGATTCTAGATAACATGACATAAAATTTATTGCATCTTTCTTGATTCCCTTCCAAAAATTAAGTGGTTTAAGCTCTTCCATGAGCTTGGTTACTCCTAAATGTCCTGAATATGGGGTAGTGTGTAGTTATTTTAGCATGGTGTTCATTAGCTTCTCCTAATATAACACATACATCCTTTTATTATATCACATAAGACCATCACTCTCTATGTTTTATCCTTTATACCTAAGATTTTGAGCATTCTCAGACAAAGTTTTCCTAACATGATCATAGAATTCATCCTTTGGTGAGAATTTGATCAAACGATCCTTGAAATTACTCTTGATAGTAGCCACAACTACTATGCACCTTTAATGAATTAAATCATCAACTATTCTATTCTCCCTACCTTTGATATAATTGATACCAAAGTAATAGTCACACAAAAACTCTAACCAACGTCTCTGATGAGCATTTAAATTTGGTTGGGTGAAGATGTATTTAAGTTCCAAGTTATCCATCTTGACTTTAAATAATTTTTTGAAGATATAATGTCTCTAAACTTGCAAATCATGAACAATTTTCTAATTTCAAGGTCATGAGGGGCATAATTCACTTCATAAGACTTTGGCTTCCTTGACTCATAAGCTATTGCTGCACCATCCTACATAAGGACTCTTCCTAGTCTATACCTAGATGTGTCTGTGATCACTAAAAATTAACCATTGAGATTAGGAACTCTTAACATTGGTGTTGAATTAAACCTTCTTTTCAATTCTTAAAAAGCTACTTGACACTTATCTAACCAGAGAAAACTTTGATTCTTATGTTTTAGAGAGCTAATTAGATTAGTTATTTTCAAAAAATTCAAAATGAATTTCTTATAATATCCTACTAATCCCATGAAATTCCTTACCTCATGGACATTTGTTTATGATGGCCATTCCATAATGGTTCTTATCTTTGTCAAAGCAACCAAGATGCCATTTGTTGAGATAATGTCCTAGATATTTCACTTTCTTTTTAAAAAAATGCACACTTGGATAATTTTTGACACATCATGTGATTTTGTAGATGTTACAAAACCATATCTAGATGTTGAAGATGCTCTTTTTCATCCTTATAATATATAAGAATGCCATCTAAAAAGACAAAATCAAAATGATCTAGATAATTTTTGAACACACTGTTCATGAGATTCATGAATGTTGTAGGTGTATTTGTCAACCCAAATGGTAACACTATAAAATCTTAATGCCCATAGCAATTTTTAAATGCTAGTTTTAAAATATCCTCATAAACGGATGATATCCATCTCTACAATCAATCTTAGAAATACCATTGCTCCGCATATCTGAGCATAAAGATCATATATTTATGGTCGGAGATACATTTTTTTATTGTCACTTTATTTAAAATTCTATAATCAATGCAAAGTCAAAGAGTGTCATCCTTCTTCTTGATAAAGATGATTTTTTCACCCCATGGTGACACACTTGGTCTGATCAATCCTTTGGATAACGATTCCTAAATTTATGCCTTTAATTTAAGTAATTCTATGGTTATAATTTTAAATGGTGACTTAGACTGAGGTTCTAATCCTGGTTTGATATCTATAGATAAATCAAACTCCCATTTAGGAGGCAATCCTAGTAATTTCTCTAGAAACACATTATGGAAATTCATAAGGAAATGATAATATTCAATTGATGGTTCCTTAATTTCCTCCATTTCATTTATCTTGATGATTAATGCTTGACATCCTTTTTCTTGGGCCTTCCTGAGTTGCATTGCATAAATTTACCTAAGCCTTAATTCCATTTTACCATCCTAAATTAGTGTCTAATTTCCAAAATCATCTAGACACTCAACCTTTTTCAGATAATAGTCAACCTTGGCTTTATGCTTCATAAGCTAGTTGACTTCTAAGATCACATCATATGACACTAGTGGTGTAACACATAGATTGACTATTATTGTGAATTCAGGTAACCTAATTTCTTATTTAACTAAACACTTGTCAAGTTGGACTCTAAAATCATTCCCTTATTATAACAACAATTCATTTTCCATTACACTATCTTTTCTAGATAATTTATTTAGAACTCTAGGAGCTATAAAACATTTTGTATCCCCTTTATCTATCAAAATGGAAATTAGATGTTTAAATAAAATATTTGACAATTCTATGGGTGAAGCTTATAATTTGTTTGATGATAATTAACTACACATGAATACACTAATGAAAAATTACTTTTTGAGGGGCAAAACCTTTGTTCTTCAGCTTATCCTAGGTATATTCATGCTCAAAATGGTCACCACTATAGATGAAGCAATATCTTGGTGGTCTCTTCTGATCAAACTATTGGTTTCCCTTAAAAATTCCATTTGAACCATTACTCAATTTCTTACTACCTGAAACACTATTGAATCTGGTATTCTAACTCTTGAACTAACTCATAGAGTATCCACTCCTCTACTTCTAGTTATTCTTCTTGAAAGTTGGCTTAGAACTTTCAAACTTTTTATTAAAATTATCCCTAACCTGAGCAAGAGATTTCAACATTTGATCCTATTTGACTACTTTCTTAAAGACTTGGTCCATAGTATATGGTCCATGAACATCCACCTCTCCACCAATCTATGGTTTTAAATCCATGATGAACTTTCTAATCCTAAACCTCTCATCTACCTAATACTGAAGTACACATTTCAAAAGTTTGGTGAATTATTCCCAATATTCATTCATCGATAAGTCTCCTTGCTTTAGATTATAAAAATATATAATATTTTGGTCAAAATATAACTATGGAAGCCACCATGATATTAATAGTATCATAAATTGCTTCCAAGTAGTGTTATTCAAATTCATATTCATTTCTAACTTATTGGCCCACCACGTAACTACTTCTCTAGCCAACTGATAATCTTCCCAAATGGCTTTGGTAACCTTATAGTAGTTTTGAATCTTGAAATACTTATTTATTTCAATCAAACATGTTTTATCTCCATCTCACATAATGGTTCAATCAAACTTAGGTGGATTCACCTTTTTCATATCCCTTGCCAATTCCACAGCTACATGTGTTCTCATGTATTGAGGCACTACCTTGTCTCTACTCTTGAGGGATTTATTGCTAAAAAGGATGCTATCAAAGATCATATTAATTCACTTCTTACTCATGTCCATGAATTTCATGTTTTAGTGATATGATTCTATCCCTAGTCTCATTCATGGCTATAAGAATATGATTTAACTTTGTTGCTTATTCAATGACAAATTAGTTAGTATCAAATTGAGGGTTATTGTCATTGAAATTCAAATGACCCTCTTCATATTCTCTTGATTACCCATTATTATTTATATTAACATAAGAATATTAAAATGTAAGTGGACTCATTAATTCCTAGAGTTTGAGACACATCTTTGATACCATAATGTAACATCCCCATAGGGATTTACTAGAATAATGCAGTATTTTTTTTTTAAATTTTACATAACACTTATTCTTTCATTATATTGCAAAATGGGAATATAATTAGTGATCTTAACATACTAAGTATATTAAACATAAGTAAACATGTATCATTAATAATTACTGATCACTAGCATCTTATGTAACATAACATAACTACATAAGGAAAGTGATTAAATTAAAATCCATCCATGATTGGTACAATAATATAGACACTGATGTCAATGTATAGTAAGTAATCATTTATATTTCTAATAAACATTATGTCTCAACATAAATATAATAATAAATATAATGATCCATGGATCATGAGTTAATCTTACTCTAGTATCTCTAATAATCTCAAGTGTAGTCTCCAATAAGTATAGTAGTGGGGAGGGAGAGCATCATCTAAGTAATTTCCACACCAACCAAAGATGATCAATCCCCTACAAAATACCTCAAATAGGTAATGAACCTCCCTTCATGTATGGATAGATAGTGATTGTGTGGGAATCCAAAGAGACAAGCTACTACCCATGTGCTATAAGATTCTACTACATGATGTGTACCATAAAGAAAATATGTTTGAAAATGATATTGCACAAACATAAAAATCATACATATGAAATGATAATGTCTATATAAATATTAATTTGGCCAAATTTTTTAAATATCTATTGATCTCTAGGATTAATCAAATTGATGCACACCACTTGATCGGATTACCTTCATCTAGCATTGGAGGTGCTAAGTAAGATAGTGAAGTCCATTTCACTACTTAATTAGTACCAACAATGTGAGATTTCATTAAAGTATATATAACCAATAGATTCATATTGATTAATTACTAATAACAAGTATAACTTAAGTTATATACAAGAATAATCACTTTACATACATTTAGTCCATCAAACGTATCAATGAATCTCTATTCTTATTATTCATCTCATAAATAATAATCATGACAAATACGTTTTAATTATCAAAAGGGTAAAATACAACTCATATTATATGATCTAATTTCCATAATTAAATACCAATGTAATTAAGATCAATATTATCATAATATATTTCACATATTACTCAATTATAATAGCATCCATAATAAATTTATTTATAAATCCAAAGTATAATCTTGATTTAGATTATACCTATTTGGGGGTTTTATGCATATTATTAAATCACTCTACCCTTTAGGTTTGTGACTTCATTCCAAAATTAAAAAACTATAACTATAGGTACATATCTAAAATATTCATACTAGCTATATATGTGTATGTGGACCTAAGTTCACATATAAATATATAACATATGTCTATACACTTTATATATCCCATTATATATATATATATATATATATATATATATATATATATAGTTATGTCATGCTATGGTATTTTCTATTTATTTCAGGACTATATGATTCAATAGCCTTTTTATGAACAAGCATATAAATTTAAAAAGGGTCTCAATATTTCTTTTATCCCCTAACTAGATTCACAATAAACTTCATATTAGATGTCGTATGAGTTTGACCCCAAAATTGTTCCAAATCTAATACCCTATTTTTCCTTTATAAATAAGTTCCTCAAATGTGTACATATTATTAAAATATAAAATATAATAGGCATAAGACCAATACTATGCTTTGTTTTATCCATTAGATATTTATATCCATACTAAAGTTATTAAATGAAACTCAAGATTCAAATTGATTTCTAAAACACTAACAACATACATTACTAATTTGAAAACATTCCAAAAGAGTTAAATTATTCACAATCATCTATCCATGCCTATATGCAGTCAGATTTATTATTTAATATATTTAGAGGGTGTTTACACTATATATTTGTCCTCAGTTCAACTATCTAGTAACATATAAAAGATATAGCCTTCCCTTTGTTTTACTATCTAAACATACTATGTTCCATATGTTCTCAGTTTGTAACCATACTACATAATTCATTTCATATTGTGTTCTCCTTTATTTTTATAAATCGATGTCATTAATTGAATGTATAAACTTGATTTAGAGTTATAATAAACATTCAGTCCATAAAATATATATGTATACTCATTCTGTAGCATATTACATAGTCTAACTATTTTCTAATTCATAATGTTCAATTATGGCTTCACATAATTATCTATGATTTATATTTTTTGAAACATACATATACATATATACATACATACATACATATATGTATACATGTGTGTGTGTGTGTGTGTGTGTGTGTGTGTGTGTGTGTGTGTGTGTGTGTGTGTGTGTGTGTGTGTGTGTGTGTGTGTGTGTGTGTGTGTGTGTGTGTGTGTGTGTGTGTGTGTGTGTGTGTGTGTGTGTGTGTGTGTGTGTGTGTAATAAAAACATGACTATGAGATTTTTTAGGTTTAGTAGTGAGTATAGGAATGGTTCCTTCACATCAGTGGTGGTGATGAATGTGTGGGAGTAGAGGGTCTTTCATAGTTATACTCACTTTAGAGGGTTAAAGAAGGGATTGGTAAAAATAGTCATGCTAGGTCAGAGAGGTATTTTATACAAATCAAACTAGGATGGGGAGGAAAAACACATGATGACATAGGGGATATGCTTGGACTGGTCAACACATGGTCTTATATGCTTGTGGTTAGAGTATCCCACTCCAACATTATGCCATATCTATTGTCTCCCTTGAACACCACCAAATGTTCTTATGCCACTAACAGAGGTAGATGATTGTAATAATAATGGCAATATACATTATAGATATGCACTCAACCTCTACATAATTTTTTATAGATTGATACTATATGGTGATGATATCTAAATAGTAACAAATGAACTTAAAGACATAAAGGAGGATAATACTCGCTATATGTTTGGAAAAATTCTTGAGAGGAACTTGGTCATATAAAACAAAACTCCTTCAAAATCTAAAATAAAGGATATGTTTCAAGTTTTGGATAATATGAAAACTACAAATAACATATTTATAGAGCAAGAGGTAACAAATGTGATAACTAGTAACATAGGAAAGGAAGTGTGTGAGAATTAAATTAATGTTTACACTCAATAACACTACCACTACCCTAAGGATGTCAATCAGCGATTTGACAAAATGTCATAAAATTATTATACTATTGAAAGTCATGTAAATAATAGCTCAGAGTATAAGATAATAGGGCATTAGTTCATGATTTTATCCCTCATTGGGAAAAAAATTTGACATTGGGATCTTTTTATATATCATGTGATTGATCTCAAGAGGAAACTTGAAATATCTACAAAAATCCCTACTCTTTTTACAATGTCTTCAGGATCAAGGTAAACAACTACTAGATCATTCAATGCTATCTAACTACCATCTAGGTAAGGATCCTATCCTTTCCCTTATGTTAAGGCTATGCAAAGGAACTATAAGGTCAGGCAAAGCATATTCTCCATATTGGTGACATTTAAAGATTCTATAAAAAATACATCCAAATCCAACCCATTGATCAGGTTTTATTGAGGTCAACATACCCCCATTTTTGAAAAATGAGGATCCTTATTTAAATTTTACAAATTGTGCTATAACTTGGGAATTTAACTTGATTAGAATACATTATTGAACATCATGTTTTGATTTATCTTTCATTGGTAGGTTATCACATAAGCTTTATGTGATTTTATCCGATGTTGTTAACATTTGCTTCATGTGTTTCCATGTTATAGGTGCAATCAACCTTCATTTAATGAACAATGTTCATGGATTTATAATTTAATGTTAATTCAACCCTTTTTTATTAACCTTTGGTCTTTTGTTTATTAATTAAATCCATGATTAAATGAAAATTAAAACCTTAGTCTAAAGACTTTAGATTAGGTTTTTTTTTTAAATGGATTTATGTTATCGATGGGTCACTTTATTTTTTAATAAGTTTTATTTTAATTTTAGCCTAAGTTCTAATTAAATTTACTAATTTATAAAAACCTTAATTGAAAATTTATTCTAAGTCTTTACATATCCTAAACACTTACACATTTGATTTTATTAGTTGGAAGAATGAAGTAAACATGGTGTTTTCAAGTGGAAAAATCTCAGAGGATCAGATCCTAGATCAATAATCAGAGGGTGATTCATCAAATTCATCAATTCAAAATTCCCCTAGATCAAATTGATTATGAGCATTAAATATTACAAATCTTGATCAATAATCCACATCAAAATTTGAAGTCTATAAGTCAATATTGCATATCTATGGCATGCATTCAATCTTGCAAAAGTAAATCTATGATGAACACTAGGTCAAAATGCTAAAATATCTTAATATCAAACATAATAGTGACAATTTTCACAATAATAGTGAACTAAATATAAATAAATATTCCACATTTAATCATATGTATAAAGAATAAATAAATGGTCCATGTTTGATCATGCATTCAGTACATCAATAGTGCATGTTTAATCACTCAGATCAAGATCAACCATATAAATTCAATATTATGGATGGATGCCAATATTGTGAAAAAACTTAATGAATTAAATATCCTAGATTACATGAAAATCCACCACATAGCATCAAAGTGTTAATTGGATGGTGATTGTCAGTAGGGTATATAGATAGAATGCAGAGCTACAAATTGACACTATTTCATAAGCCATATAAAATATCAATGACCCAATTTAAATTTAATCTTAGGATACTCTTAAAGAGATCAACTAATAAATATTGAACTAATCCCCATAAGGAATGAGATTATTACATGTGTCTAAGTAATAACAATCACATTTAAAGAATAAATGAGCTACATGACAAGGCAATGCCATATGGGAAAACAAGTCATATGAGAAGATTTTTTGGACCTGAACATGTGAAGGTATAAATTAATGATTAAAACATGACTTCCATCACCAAATCTCATACTTTAAACTTGATTATCACCACTAAATCTCTGTTTAAAACTCCAAAAAGACCTAAAGTATACAAAAATCCCTAAATTGTACCTAAATTCATTATGTTGAGACAAGAGAGTTGAATTATTATATATAAAAGGATAATTAAATTAAAATTATAGAAATTTCAACTCCTAAATAAATATAAAAGTAATTAGTTGAGTTATATTTATCATCAGATGCTAAGGGTCAAGTTTTCAAAGACACATAATTCATAGCTACTCTATTAAACACATGAGATACCAATTGCTCAAAGATTTTTTTGGATAATTGAGAACCAAGGAGTATTAACCAAGGAAGAAGAGAAGTTTATTTTAGTGAAGATATTATATGATGATATTGTGGCCATTCAGAGGACTGGACTCCATGATGTTGCTACTAAACTAGAGGAACTATATTGTATCGATGTCTTTGGTTTGATTTCTAAAGATGCTAGAATTGACAAGAGTGTTTAATACATAAATATAGTCTGAGGAAGATTGCATATATATCTCCTATTTCATTTTAGTCTTATTAAAAATTTCCTAGGCCCCAAATATATCTATAATCCATTAATTCATGGGATCAGAAGCATACCATGATGGATATCGTAGAAAAATTGTTAGAAGTAGGTAAATAGGTTATTGTAGATCCTAAAAAAAAATATCCTTTTAAGCCAATTTAGACTTGGAATTAGGATGTTCATGACAATTTTGAACACATTATATGGTTTTGCACATACTGCTCATGTAGAACCAATATGGGTTCCTATAGTATAATTCATCATTGAAGAAGTGGTGGCTCTTCCATTAGGTGAAATCATTAGTATCTCCCTCAAAATAAAAAAATATGGAATTAAAATTAATAAGAGTAATAAATTATACATGATGTCCTATTTATTATATTACATATGTAATACCATAAAACTATGTAATTAAAGAGAGTGGTTAGCCAATGGTACCCAAACAATCTCTCAGTACTATTTTGAATTGCATATCTATAAGTATAGAGACCATATTCAGTTGATCTATGATTGTGTATGCCCTACATTGATTCAAGCTATTGATGGTCTTCCCATGATGAGAGTAAGTCCTTTAATCAATAATTCAATTGAAGCATTGGGGGACATATGGATTTATCTTGATTGCACTATTATAAGAATTGAAGGAACCCAAACTACCCCTCTCAAACTACCAATTCATGTACCTGATAAGTTAGCAGAAGAAGAGGTGGCCTAATAGTTATTCAATGGGATAAATGGAATTTTCAAGACCAAAAGGAAGGGAATTATACATAATTTCCCTATGATAATTGGCAAAAATATTTTTAGGCAATGGGTCCATATTGAAGCTATCTCAAATCATAGGTTGTCCTTCAACTTGCATATTGATGATTATAGACAATGGGATCCTTATGCAAGGTAAAGGAACATTTGATGATTCAAAGGTATTTTGGTTGTGCCATATGAGAATAAACCCAATTAATTTTAATTTATATACATGAAATCAGATTCTTACTATGAAGTTACTAGAAGGCTAAAAGAACATAATATAAAACTAGAGTCTAGATTGCATAGATATAAAAAATGGAGCATATATAGCAACTAGGTCCTAGGAAATATCATTTCATACATATTAATTATTATAGTATTTACTCATTTGATACATTAAAAAAAAATCATAATATTGAAGTGAAGAGACCAAGTGAATATTCTTCAATTTCATCAGTTCCTTAGTCCTCTAGAACAACAAAGTAAGAATTGCATCAACAGGAGGTTCATATGATAGCTCTAGATCCTCACGAGTTTGTTGAAGATACATTGAGGATGTTATCTATGAAATATTGTATAGACAAATATATATAATAAGATAAGTAATAAAAGGGAAAATATAAGGTTTGGACTTAGTAAATATTTATTTTCCAAAAATGAAAGTTGATGTTATAGTTGTCTCAAAGGCTAATAAATCAAAAGTGGTCATAACTCCTCCTTTGAAGGATATCAATTTGTTCAATGAGGAAAACCTAATATGTGGGCCACCTATTCCTAAATGGTTCATATATGAACCAAGGTTGAAGAATCTCCCTACCTATTATCTATGAGCTATAATAAAAACTATAGACATTCCTATGCAACAAGAGTTGAAGCCATGGATCCTAGATTTACAAGAACATGAAAAGAGATTGGATACTCCAAGTCAATTAGTTGACATAAAAACAAAGGTGCCAACTAAATATAATGGGCCTATCTTTAGTTGGAATAATACATGATCCAATTTCTACAAGTTTACAAAGAGTCACTAAGATAGTGGTCATAGAAGGTGGCCAAGAGATTCTACACCAAATGTTAAACCTTTGACTCATTTAAATTAGAAGAAAATATAGATGCCAGGGGAGGAAAATATATTTGAATATATGTCCTAGAGCTAGCTCAATATCAAGAAAAAATGTTACAAGCTATCATCAAAGGATTGAAGCAAGAAAAGAATAATTTAGAAGAGTAGTCCATTATGTATATTCCATTAGATATTGTCAATAATTTTGAGATAACTATATATGATACATTCAGTTCCTTGAATACAATAAGATCTAAGTTAGATATGTTGAATAAACAACATGCCATGACATTGAATCAAGTTACTCAATGGCAAACTTTAGATAAGAATGTAAAGGAATTAATCAACATATTGATGGAAGGCTAGGTTATTGAATTTAAAATAGTTAGCCTATCACATTTGAATATGGCTACATGAATAAATGGTCCAAAGGCATAGAAGTACTTTGAAATGACTTAAATAAATTGTAAATTATAATAGTGCATATATTAAGAGGTTTGATCAAGGATCTAACCATCTTTAGTCCTAGCTTGATAACTAATGAAGAGTTACAACATAGATCTACTCAATTTATACAATCAAAAATAAAAGCTAAGGTACTATAGGGGATGATAATAAATGTATCTTAGACATGATCTTATCACCAAATGAAAAGACTAGTGAGGCTATGCGCATCAAAGAAGCTATGGATAGAGCTGATGAAGTGTTCAAGAATATAATAGGGTAAGAAGAAGAGTTGTTCATGTAACTAATCATCAAATTCATGTTTGTTGATACACAATATTATAGAGCCATGAATATTTTGCAACAAAGGCAAAAAACTATAGCTACAGGGGTATCTCAAGGTCAATTGACCTGATATAGAATATTATTTTGTATAAAGAACATGTAAATCATTTGAAAGAATATTCCATTTTCTAAAAGTAGGTGAAATTTTTAATGCACATCACCTATAGGTTAGTTAATGTTGACAATTGTCATTGATTCTATAATGATGTAGAAGGATAGTTGTGTTTGACACTTGGCTAGTTCTCATTTGATATGACTAACTGACATATCTCATAAGATGTATATAAAAGGAGGTATTGTCATTGTAAAATGAAGGATTTTTTTAGAGAAAACAAAAATTTTGTGTAAATTTTGGAGAAAGTAATGCAAGAAAGGGAATTATGTAAATAGTGTCTCATATTTGTTTATGTGATTATTATCATGGATGCTTCCTCAGGTCTCTAGTTTGATGTTCAGATTTGAATTGATTTTATGAATTCTAAATGTACATATGTTAATGCAGAGTTTTCAATTTGATCTTATGATAGGTTGATTGAAATAATTTAGATTCATTTGATTTCCATTTATTTTATTGAATATGTTATAATGCAATTTTATTATGGAAGTAAATCTTTAAAGTGAATTTGATTTCTAATTTGCATTATTTCAAATATCCTTAGACATTTATCTGGAATATAATAAGATTTGTGATTTCAGCTATTTCATGTCATATGTTGGTTTGATTGCATGTATCTAATGAAATTAAATATTTTTCAGGATGTCTAGGTTCAAAATATAATCTTTATTTTCTTCCCTAACCTACCTTTTTCTCATTTTTGGATCAATTCACAGTAGTTTAAATTTCATTATAAATATTCATGCTAGATTAGGGTTTAGACTTCAAGATTTAATCTTCATTCATTACCCTTAGTTAAGGTATATGTCATCTTTAAAAATAAGATTTAAGACCATGGTTTCTCCCAACAACCATTAATATATTCATTTTTTGAAGCATTTATATAACTTGGCTACTATTCCACCACAGATCTCAAGAAGATCAACAACTAGCAACTCATGCAAAATAAAACTCATGCAAGAAGATCAACAACTAGCAACTAACAACTAGTGACTTACATGTATCAATAGGTGAATAAATTGGCACTAGAATGAGGGCATAAGCTAAAACTTTGTGAATCTAAAGTATTGTTAGCTAATTTTAGTGAATTTTGTTCAAAGATAAATTAATCCTTTTTAGAATTGTTTTTTTTGTAGCTTAATTGTGTAAAGATCACTAATATTCATGGTTTTAGACTAGTGTTTATGCTTATTTAGCTAAAAATAGTTATTCATTCAATATTTATGTCAAATTGTTGCAAATATTGTTTAAGCTTTGTGAATTTGATGTGTTCAAGGTTAGTGATAGTAATTTTATGTAAATATCACTCATATTCATAGATTTGGAGGTATATTTAAGGTAGTTCAATTAAATATAGTCATTATTTGAATAATTGAATTGTTGTTTGTAAAATTTGCTCAATATTTGTAAAAAATAAACTGTTATTTGCAAAGGTTACTTAAGATTTGGTTAAATATCATTTGTCTTTGCAAATATAAGATTTATTTATTGTATTTTAAATAGGAATTTGACTTTACAAGCTAGAACTACCATGAATAAGAACTAGTTCAAGGTCTAAGAAAAGGATACCTCTTATTTAATTGGAATTCCATTGAAAGACAAGAGTGGATAAAGGTAAATACATAATTTATAAATCTCAACCTACTTCACCTGTTCATGTTGTTGTATTCAATCCTCATCAAGATATGTATTTGTTACGTATATCTTCTATAAATGTACCTAGTTAAGGACATGAATTACTTTTAAATCTAGATAAATATTTTCCTTCTTTTAGTCCTGCAGTTGTTGTTACTACTAAAGAACATATCAAGTCTTTTAAGGTTGCTTTAAGATTGCTAAATGTTTTTCATGAAGATGATGCTTCCAAATTTTTTCGTTTTAACTTTAAAGATGCATCATATGATTGGTTTCTCAAAATTTATAAAAATTAAATCATCAATTGGAATGATTTCAATAGTTATTTCATTTATTAGTTTGGAGAAGTTATAAGTCCCTATATTTTATACCAATAATTCACTACTATGAAGAGATATTCAAATGAAACCATTAGAGCTTTTAATTCTAGATTTCAAAATATGTTGAGTAGAACTATATCTCCTTATAAGCTTGATGAAGTTTTAGATTTAGATATTTACAAGGATTCTTTAGATCCAATGACTTCTATTTTTTTGAAAATATATGTTAGAGTCATAGATACATTAGCTTTGGCCTATGCTAAATTAACATATACTATTCCTAATGTCAATCCTAATTTTCTTATGCTAAATGTCATTCCAATTGCTAATCAAAACATGCCTACATTGAATCAAACTCTAGTTTTAAACCAATTGCCTTTGTGTCATTCTCATCCTAATTAAAACCTAGGGTTGATAAATATCCTCAAAATGGATCCCATCCACAAAATCAATGAGATATGGTGCCAATAGTAGTAGTAGTAGTAGTAGTAGTAGTAGTAGTAGTAGTAGTAGTAGTAGTAGTAGTAGTAGTAGTAGTAGTAGTAGTAGTAGTAGTAGTAGTACTCAAGTCCACAATTCATAAGTACCTAAGATTGAAAATGACTCCACATTGAAAATGGTTAAAAAACTGAGCAATAATTTTCTCTACTTACAAAGATAGGTAGGCAACACTAGGGAGAATTATAATAGAAACTATTATTATCAAAAATTTAATAAAACTACAAATAAGTTTCACAATAGCAATAACAATAATAATGATGAGTCATCTGCAAAAAAAAACACACTTGAAATAAACATTTGTGATGTAGCTTTAACTAATTATTGCAAGTTTCATAACACTACAAAACATGGTGAGTTGGATTGTGTAGAATTATGTAATTATTTTGAAGAATATCAAAATTAATTGAATACATTTGAGGTCATGACTAACAAAGATAATACTATAGGGATCACTAGATAATCAGAGACATCTAAATTTTCTAAAATAAATTTTATAGTGGAGACCTTTGATTTTCCATTTCAAGATGAGAATGAACCAAAATACTCTATAGGAGAGATGTAATATACCAATCATGGAGAGAAAGCCTATTTGTTCTAAAACAATTGAACAAGCTAAGTTACAAGAGATTCCTCAAAAACTTGCAGTAGCTATTATAGATCAAGTGCAAGTTAATCTTTCTTTAGAAGGCAGCTATGAAGACAATTCATAGAGTGTCCTTTCTAAAATGAAGAGTTTTATTAAATAATATGATCATTTGAAATAATTATAACAAGATTTACTAAATTAAATTGAGAATCTTCAAGAAGGCAATGTTATTTTGGAAATCCTAAAGCAAGATGAATTGGAACTTAATTGGATAGATGAGATGTCATTCTTTACAAAAGATGAAGATGAAGCAAGTGAAATAGATCAAGGACTTTCATATGATTACATAAAAAGGTTATAAATATGTTATCAACATGTTTTAAATGGTAATATTCATAAAAAATATCCATCTCCTTTTAGTTGATCATGATGATGATACCTTTTGGGATGACTTGGAGAATTTTTCTGTAAAGATTGATAGTCCATCCCCACCTCATATGGAGATTGAGGAATGTTTTATAAAAAATATTATTTTAGATATTCATCAAGAAGAAATTAATGATTTATTATAACCAATTTTGGATACCCATCAAGAATCTGAAGACATCAATCCAAGTGTACTAGCTGAGTTGCTAATATAATTATTGAACGAGAATAAGACAAGTCATGATCAATCTATGAATGAAGTATATTTAGTATTCTTAATGCAATAAAGAAGAATTTTGTAAGATTATGATTGGATTTTGGATCCATATCTTAAATCCATGTACTTGATAATGGAGATAGGAATCCAAGCTACATCAACTAGAAGACAAAAACATGCAAGTGCTCCTATTTATAATAAGATGTCATGAAAAGGAAGTAATCATGTTTCAAAGTTATATGGTAGATTAAATAGATTAAAATTTAATTATAGAGGAAAATTAATTACTTTAGTCTATTTTTTAGTCAAAAAATCCATCAAGTTAAATTTGCTATGCTCTAGTTTAACATTGTCAGGTAACATCAAGTTAAGTCTTTTTGGAGTAATTTGTAAGATTAGTTAGAGTTAGTGTAGGTAGCTTTAGATTAGTTTCATTATTATTCCTTGTTTTTAAATAGTATTTATGAATATTTATTTGCATTATTGTGTGTTTTTTCTTTTGTTTTGTTCTCTATATTTCAATAATTATTTGTAAGACAGTTTTGAAGCTCCCTTATCCATCTAAATGCTCAAAAGAACTTCATGTTGACCAAATTTGACTTCTACATCAAATTTCAACCCATATAGGTAAAAAAATCAGTTTTAAGTGTTTTATAGGTTTAATACATATGTCAAAAGGTGTTTTATAGGTCAATTTATGTTATTTAATGTTATACTAGCCTTGTTCCTTAGTCTTTTTAGTCATTTTGATGTCAAACAAGGGGAAATTAATGAGTTGTACATATTTCTTGGGAATTTTGAAGGTTTAAAAATATTATTTCACTTGACATGTATCCTCAAATGCCTTAATCAACTATTGTTAATTGAAAGTGGTAGGTGATTTAGAAGAAAGATCAGTTCTCTTAGGAAAAAAGGAGAGTTTGGCACTTATACAAACCATGGGGATGTGTGTTATGTGGGAGAATATCATATAATGTCTCTTAAAATTATTCAATCTTAGTTACAAATTTAAAATTCCCTATAGATGTCATTTTTTGTCCAAAATTATTCTCCTCCTTTTTCACCCTTTTTGGCAAGCAAAAGCAATCTTCAGGTTTGTACTTGGTATAAATACTAGAGGAGGTTTCAGATCAAATTCCTTGGGGAGATGAAATTAAACTCAAATATTCTAATTTACATTATAATATTTTGAATAATAGTGTCCTATGCTTTATGAACCATCTTCATGAAATTGATTGTATTGTTTTACTAGTTATTTCATGCACCCTATAAGTTTTTCTCCATTCTAGTCAAATCCATATGAACCAATTGGTTATGTTAAATTTAAAGGATTTTGGATACCTTATTAGATGATATCCATACTTAGTTTCATGTTTCATAGTCTTTTGATGGGTAAGTTAGTCCATGTTGAAAGGAAGGTACCACTATGTGCAATCTTAGTCAAAGTTCTTCTTGTTTGTAGAATGTTAGTTTCTTATAAAGTTCTCATGTAGTTTTAATATGGTTTCCCATAGGTATAAGGGACATATATTCACCTCCTTCCAGATTTTGGTTTCACCATATCATGTTTTGGGCAGCTTGCAGTCTTGACATCTCTCACAGTCAACTCCATGTTTAATTTCACTTGCAGCCATGTTGGAGTACATGTGGAGAACATCTTATCATCTCCATGGAGATGTTTTTTAAGTATAATTATTTTTCATTTTTACACTTTGGTGAAAATATCAATTAATTATGAAGCCAATCCCTTGATGCATGAGTCATTTCAAGTTCACTGCTTGCATACAGCCTAAGTCCACCTAAAAGGGTCTCTCTTTGATAAAATCATGATGGAATAAGATATTTGAAAATTTATCCAAACCTTTTGTAAAATTATAAGTGCATTGGAAAAATTGGATACGGCCTAAAATTGATCATAAGAGCATATATATTATTGACTATCTAAGTTTGCATTCACTGCATGTAGATAGGAAAATGTGCATCTACAAGTGGCCTTGATAGAGAGTTAAGGGGACTTATTGAGGTGTTGAAAGAAGTGATGAGTATTTAATTAATATCATAGTGTATTGAGGATATTATATCAAGATCATCTAAAGTGTTAAACTGCTAAGTAGACCTTAAAGAACCCTTTAAAGGTGATGACTAAGTTTTGAGACCAAATCCCTAAACTATGAAAATAGAGGCCCTTGAGAATTTTTGAATGGAATATGGCATGGTTAATTTTGAAAATTTTTTGTCTCTTCAAGATAAATTTATCACCCCCTATTTAAAAATTTAACTACCTAAGTCTATACCTTTGTCCAAGTCTAGTATGTAGGTTTCATTCGGAAGAAGTGTTCTTATACAAAGCTGGAGTTTTTTACATGTAAAAAACCCAAGTGTTTTCATTTTTAAAGATTTTTTCTTTAGTATTTTGGATAATTCCTTTACAATGAATTATTTTTTAGGGTTTTTTATGGTCTTTTGCTAAGTATTCATTCTTTCAAGTTTTTTGTCTATGGGTTTTTTGTCTAAAGCCTTTGCCAAATTCTTTCAAACATTTTATTCAAAGTAACTTTCTCGAAGGAGATTTCAAGACAAAATGGAACTTTTCAAAAATTATAAAGGGTATGTTTCATTTTTTTGAAGGGTATCTTTTGTTAGGAAAGGTCCATTTCAGTTTTCCAAAAGATCTTTTGTAACTTTCTTGAAGGACTCTTTCAAGCCGAAAGTGGACACTTACAAATCTTATGAAGGGCATTTCAGAAAGTCTAAAGGATGTTTTCAAATAGGTTTAAATATTTTTTCCACAAGAAAGTGTACCTTTTCAAAAATTCTAAAGGGTCACTTGCATTTTTTTGAATGTATGTTTTCAACAAGCTAAAAGACATTTTCATTTTTACGAAGGGAACTGTGTAAAAAGTCCATAGAAATTGTCCCTTATAAAAAAACCAAAGGAATTGAAGATGAGGGATAAGTGGACCATTCCAAAATATTGAAGGACACTTTCAATTTTTATAAAGGAATTCTTGTCGAGAAATTTCCCAAAACAATTTTCTTAAAAGGTACTTTTCAAGCAGGATGCCTTTCCAATAAAATTCTAAAAGGTTATTTTATAGGAGAATGGACCAAACAAAAAATTTGAAGGGTACCTTGCAGCTGAAATGGTCCTCTGTAAAGTTCTGAAGGGTATTCTTTAGGAAAGTGTCCTTTTTAGATGGTCCATTTCACAAAGTTTGAAGGGCCAAACATAAGCTAATGAATTATTTCAGAAAAAGGTAAGAGAAAAAAAGTCCAAATAAATAAAATTCCAAAAGAAATACTTGAAGGTGATGGCCCATAAAATTTCAAAGTTCAAACTAAAAAAATTATCCTTTACGATAAAAACAAAAGATGACAACCCAAAGGAGGTTAATTTTAAACTATGAAGAATAGTTGTTGTTTTTCAAAAGACTTGGTGAGGACATGAGAACAGATATGGAAATAAAAAATGGCATGAACCCTAAGGTCTAATGTATAACAAGTGAGAATATTTAGGTTGATGGTTCAAGTTTTTATACCATTACATAGCTCGATGAGCTAGTAAATAATAACTTCCATCAAAATGGCATTTCAATAGATGGACCCATCTATAGAAAAAAGTAGTTTGGCATATCTTGATTCCATTGGTGTAACCATAAAGGGAGTTTCTTACAAACTGTAATGTAACTATTGATATTTTCAAGATTGACACATGTCCAAGTGACCCTTAAACTCCCTTTGCTTAATCTCTCTCTCAAAGACTATAAATATGTATTCTCTTGGCTCATTTGAGCATTATCTCTCTGCCTAGTATGGTGAAGCCCTACCAAAATTTTTACCTTGAATCAATAAATACAAGTGTTTTATCTCATTCAATGAGTGCATTAAATATACATGCTTGGCATTATCCTTATGATAGTGTAACTTCCATTTTAAATTCACATGTTAATTCCATTAATACTTGGTGTATTGTCATTTCCCTCTTGTAGGTCAATAAGAAGTGTCTGAAGAGATTATAGATATAGTGAATAGCTAATTCAATAGTGTTTTGGAATGCCTATTGCTTAAGTCTTCCTAAATGTATGCCATCTCCTAGACCTCATGTTGAAACATTGATGTGAGAGAGCCGACATTAAGAGAAGTGTATTTGTAACTTGTCCTTGTTTCAAGCGTATGTTCAAGGTATGAGTAGAGTAAATATTTTGGTGCATCACCCTAGTAGAATAGGTTTAAATTATAGGTATTTTAACTCTTTTCATTCCCCAAGTTGTTAATAGAAGAAATATGAGCTTGAAAGGTACATTAAGGGGAGATAACCCCTAATCTAGAGATTCATCTCAATGAAATTGTCAACCATATCAAGAGAGATGATTCCATTTTTCTACTTGGATGAGGAGAGCTAAGAATTTCCTCAAGGGTGCAAATCCAAGTGTCAATAGTTACATAGAATTTTGATGCATTCTACTGATCTTGGTTGGTATCATATAGCATATACAAGAGCCTTGAAAATTTTTAGGAGGAAAAGATGAGTGGAAGGTGGAAATTAAAGGCCTTAAAATTGAATTAAAAAGCATTGAAATACTGCACTAATATCCATAGGTTTGAATTTTGGAGGATAATTGATGATCCAAGAGAAACAAAACATTATTTCATGACTAGAGTGATCCCATATATTGAGTGGTGAAAAAAATGGAATGATTACCATTAGTATGATGTTGTATTATGGGTTTTCAATTTTTTTGGACAACTACAAGTGTCCCCTCACAAGGAAATGTCCACCTATAGTAAAATAGGCAAACAATGACCTAAAATTGATGCCCAAGTGGTGTTTTAAGTATTTTAATTTGAGTGAAATTTCAAACATGTATTTTGAGACCTAAGGGAGTTAATATAAAGTATATTCACACTATGAACAAGATTATTTGGAGCTCACACACACCTAAAGGAATCAACGGTAGGGTGTCTCAGTCAACAGGTAGTGGAGGGCTCGGTTATGAACCAAAAGTGCATATGAAGGTCTAAGTGAATTTGAACCTGATAAATAAATAATATGAACACATTAATTAGATCCATGATGAATTAAAAAATCTTTTTATGTATCAATCTAAAATAGGCATGAATACATATACGCATGGTGTCAAGAAGCAGGACAAAGTTAGGGTAATACACTTAGTCTTGATTAGGCAAGAGTGTAAAGAGTGTGTGAAAGATTAGAGAAATAAATGGAGATGTTAATATATAAAAATATTATCATAATAGTCTTATGGAGTTCTCATTATAAACAAGGAGATAAGTATTATCTCTAGAACAAGCAATATACAGTCCACAACATGAAAACCCTGCACGTAATACTTTTATGCAGTTAATTATGGGTTTTTAAGTATTTAAAAGGTTAAATGATGTCATAAGAGATAAAATTTTGTAGTTAATTTACTTAACACATATTTAATCTCTTATAATATTCACATTTTTATAGGTAAATATGGTAGTGCCCTTTGTTTTGTCTCAGATAGAGGGCACTCCCATTAAGTGAAATTGGCAAGTTTTGGGGAGAAGTTGACAAAAGGGTAGACCAAAATATGTTAATATATTAATAGGAGGTATATGGAGTTATAAAACACTTATTAAAACTTTTTATAACATGCAAAAGTGGATTAAAATCAATAGGGTACCCTACACTCTTAATGTTGTAGTGAGTCTTTAGGGCAGGGTTTTAGCTTGGAAGCCAAATGGATAATCACCTTCACTTTCCACATAAGGTGAAAATTATAACCTATTATAAAATTATTATTAGGTTAAAATAGGTGTTTATTATCTATTTAAATTTAGGTAAGACATCAAAAAGGTCATTTTGGGCTTAAACTTGTAGACAAACCTACTAGGCATGGCTAGGCCTAGTGTCCAAATGAAGAGTCAGTGACACTTATAGCATTAGATATGATTTTTAACCTATTTTAACTTGTTAATAAGGTCATTAAATAATTTTTTCATCTTATAACTGGTATAAAAACCACAAATAAGCCATTTTTGGGTCAAAAACAACAGCAAGCTTGTGCTAAAGGTGAAAACAAGCTCGATGGGAGAGGTTCAAATGCTCACATCTTTCATGATGCCTTCAATGGAAGCCAGAGGAGTTTATATATGTTATATAGGGCCATAAATAAAATTATTGTGGATTTTTTTTGCTAATTCAACGTGAAATCCTTATGAACAAACCTTAAGAGGTCAAACTACTCAAAACCCTTGTTAAACCCTTACAGGGACCAATTTGGATAAATGGAGTTATAAAGCTACTCTAATGGACTGTTTTGACTATTATGATGATTTTAAATATCAAATTACTCCCTCAAGAAACTCCTTATGTTTTTCGGTTGTATGGACTTATATGTACAAGGTATAAAGTAGGATTTTATTGATAGTTTTATACATTATATAGGTTCTAAGAGGAGTCTAAAGATGAAACCAAATTTGAGAGAAATATTAAGAATTTTTATAACTCCCCATGTTCATTTAATTCCTCTTAATAACTCCTAATCTCCTTAATAAGAACTCTCATCTTAGCTAGTCAAAACTAGCATAGTGGACATAGTGGTGAGAAGGGTAGAAAACTTCAAGTAGATTGATTATAAGGTGTTCTTAATGCCTTTAATACCATGTATAGTATTTAAAGTTTTAATACAATCCCTCACATATATTTTCATGGGAAATTGAAGCCAAATCTGAGGCCAAGTGTGTAGGGTGCATGAAGGAAGAGTTTTTTGGAGTATAAATCATGATGGATCCTTTTTAGATGATTACAAATGACCAAGATTACAATAAATGAATATAAAGGCATGTATTAAATACACCCCATTAATTTTAATCATCATATTTTTCCTTAATTAGTTTTGAGATATTAAAATAGGACTAATCATGAAGGCAATTTTTATGAGCCAATTAAGAGGATTTTATGCCACTTTGTAAGAGTTTAATGGCTCGGATGAACACTTGAGCTTCATGAACTTAAATGGTCCATTACACATTAATTTATAATTCATAATTATCTAGTTTTATTAGCTTTACAATTGTGCTTATGACCCTTGTACTTCTCTCTTCTTCTCTCTCTCTCAAGTTCTATAAGAACTAGCCATTTTAGCATTGCAACTTATGCTCCACCTGAGTATGGCAAAGCCCTGATCATTTGCATAAAATTTGATCAATAAGTCTAATTAATTTTTACCTATTTATGAATTTTCATAGTGTTTTATAATTTAATTTTGGATCTTTCTTAGTGAAGACTATGGATTCCTTAGCATATTGTCTCATTCTTTCATCCTATTTACAGTTGAAAAGCTTCTTCTTGTAGGGCATGTGAAGTGTTATAGGAAGTGTTAAGTATTGAGTGAGTTAGTATATTTACTAGTTTCATTAAAGGACTCTTTTATAATCCTCATAGATTTACACATTCATCCATAACCTCATAATGTAACATTTATGTGAGAAGATGCATATTAAAGTAGTGTATGTTTGGTTAGTCATTTATTCTCATGTATAAGATGATGTTGGTTGGAAGTCATTATCTATTTTGGTGTATCACCTCCATTAGGTTTTTTTGATTTTATTTATCTCTCTCCTATTCCCACAAAAATAAAATTTAGGTGTAGTTATGACCCAAAGTGATACATCAAGGAAGCTAGCCTTATCTAGAGATTCACTTTATCCTTAGCCTACCCACAAACCTAGAGGTGTTTCCATTGTTCCACTTGGATGAGGAGAGATTTTCCATCTCCTCAAAGTGTGAAAATATACATAACAACACTTCCCAAACAAAAAATGCAAATATGACTCTCAGACATTGGTTGATCATATATTTTGTAAATTTTAAGCTTAATGTTATGAGTCTAAGCAATTGGTGAAGATTAGTAAGTATATTTGTTGTTACTTAAAAATAATAAACCTTATTTTGATATAAGTTTTATTTAAATAAGGATTTAATGTGTTTGAGTGAAGTTTTTAATTATTAGAACAAGGTCATGATAAAAATTAAAGAACATTATTTCCTGGGATGAAGTTTATAACCAAGGATGATTGTCTAAAAATCAAACATTTGACTAAAATCCTAAAAACCTGGATAATTTTGGTTCCCAAAATTTATTGGAAAGATAAATACATTTGAAAAAAAATAATATAAAAATAAAATCCTTATTTAAAATCTAAAATATCTTTGAGTAAAGGTGATTCAGGTAACCTCTACTGGGGCTATGGATGCCTAGCTAACAATGGAACAAGACCTAGAGTAGGATCAAAGGTATCTCTACAGGTGCTATAAATGTCTAGATAATATTAAAACAATGCCTAAGCCTTCCCTTTTATAAATCATGATTCATAATAAATATATAAATATGATATAAGTCTATGTTAATGATTAAGGTCATGAAATCTTGAAGTTATTCTTTGAATTCCAATGGAAATTAGTAAATGAATCACAACACACACACAACATGACTGAGTTTTGATATTTGAACTTAAGTATACATTTTTAAGACTTTTTTTAATTATGAATTGATCTTAATGATGGTACTTGATCATGAGTAATTATTAGTTTGTTTATTATGTCAAACTAAAGTATCTAAATTTTAACATTTTGCAATGTTCCCCTAGAAGTCACCATTTGTTGACGTCAACATACCCCCATTTTTTAAAAATGAGGACCCTTTTTCAATTTTATTAAATTATGCTATAACTTAGGCATTTAACTTGATTAAAAATCATTATTTAACATCATGTTTTGCTTTAGCTTTCATTGGCAGGTTAGCACATAAGCTTTATTTGATTTTATCTGATATTACTAACATTTGCTTCATGTGTTTCCATGTTTTAGGTTCAATCAACATTCATTTGAATGAACAATGTTCATGGATTAATTATTTAATGTTAATTAAACCCTTTTTATTAACCTTTAGTCTATAGTTGATTAATTAAATCCATGACTAAATTAAAACGAAAACCTTAGTTTAAAGCCTTTACATTAGGTTCTTTTTTAAATGGATTTACATTATTGATGGGTCACTTTATTTATGACTAAGTCTTAGTTTAATTTTAGCCTAAATTTTAATTGAATTTATTTATTCATTAAAACCTTAGTCTAAAATTTATTCTAAGTCTTTACATATCCCAAACACTTACTTTTTTTATTTTATTGGTCACAAGAATGAAGTAAACATGGTGTTGCCAAGTGGTGAAATCTTGAAGGAACGGATACTAAATCAATGATGAGTGGTCGATTCTCCAAATTCATAAAGTTAAAATTCCTAAAGATCAAGAACGATGATGAGCATTTAATAGTACAAATCTTGAATGATGATCCACATTGAAACCAAAAATCCATAAGTCAAGATTGAAGATTTATAGCACACATTCAATCTTACAAAATAAAATATACGGTGAGCACCGAGTCAAAATGTCAAAAGATATTAAGATCAAACATAATAGTGAAAAGTGTCATAATCATGGTGAACTACATATAAATCAATGTTCTATGTTTAATCATATGTATAAAGAATATATCAATGGTCTATGTTTGATCATGCATTCAACACATCAATGGTGCACATTTAATCACTCAAATCAAGATAAATGATACATGTTTAATCTTGAAGATGAAGATAAATGATGAGAAGTGAGTCAAGGAGTCAAAGATCCTAGATTAAATGAAAGGCTACCATTTGGCATCAGAGCATTAACTAGATGGTGTATATCAATAGGGTACATAAATTAAACATAGAACTAGAAAATGGCACTATCTCATAAGCCCAAATTTAAGATCGATGGTCAAGTTAGAAGTATAGTCTAAGAGACTCTTAAAGAGATTAATGGAGTGACTTTAATAAAATTCCTAAGAGGCATGACCTGATGACACATGTCCAAGCAATAATGATAACATTTTAAAAATAAATGAGCTACATGATAAGGTGATGCCACATGAGCAAATAAGTCAAAAAAGAAGATTTTATGGACAAGAGCATGTGAAGGTATAAATGCATGATAAAAACATGATTTACATCACCAAATATCATACTTTAAACTTTATTTCCACCATTAAATCTTTGTTTAAACCTCAAAAAATCCCTATAGCATACAAAAATCCCTAAATTATCCCTAGATTCACTATGTTTCATTGAGAGAGTTGAATTATTATTTACAAAAGGATAATTAAACTGAGATTATAGAAATGGTGATTCATGGACACATTTAAAAACAAGTGGTTGAATTATATTTGTCATCAGATGCCAAGGGTCAAGTTTTTAAAGACATAGAATTTGTAATTACTTCATTAAACATAGGAGATAATAATTGCTCAAAGTTATTCTAGAAAATTGAGAACCAAGGAGTATTGACCAAATAAGAGGAGGAGTTTCTCCTAGTGAAGAGACTATATGATGACATCATAGCCATTTAGAGGACTAGACTCCATTATGCTACTTCTAAACTAGAGGTACTACACTATATCAATGTCCATGGTCTAATTTTCAAAGATGATAGAATTGACAAGCGTATGCTAATACATGAATCTAGTTTGTGGAAGATTGCATATATATCTCCTATTTTATTTGAGTCTTATTACAATTTGCCTAGGCCCCAAATATATCTACCCTATATTAATTCATTGGCTTAGAAGCATACCATGATGGATATCCTAGAAAAATGGTTAGAATTAAGTAACCAGGTTATTATTTATCTTGAGAAAATATCTATGTAAGCTAATTTAGACCTAGAATTAGGATGGTCATGAAAATGTTAAACAAGTTGTATGGTTTTACACATACTACTCATATAGAACCAATATGGGTGTATGTAGTACATTTCATCATTGAAGAAGTGGTGGTTCCTCCATTAGGAGAAGTCATTAGTATATCCCTAAGTAGACAAATATATAGAATTAAGAATAAGAAGAGGACTAAATTCTACATGATGTCCTATTCACTATATGCCCTATATACTATCACAAAAATCCCTAATCAAATAGAGTGGTCACCTAATGGTACCTAAACTGTATCTTAGTATTATTTTGAATTACATATCTATAAGTATAGAGACCATATTATGTTTATTTGTGATTGTGTATACCCTATATTGAGTCAAGATATTGATGGTATTACCACGATGAGAGTAAGTCCTTTAATCAAAAATTCAATTGAAGCAATGGGGGACATATGGATTTATCCTAATTACATTATTATAAGAATTAAAGGAACCCAAATTGCCGCTCTCAAACTACTAGTTCATGTACTTAATAAGTTATCAAAACAAGAGGTGGTCTACCAGTTATTCAATGGGATAAATAGCATTTTCAAGACCAAAAAGAAGGGACTTATACACCGTTTCCCCATGATAATTCACAAAAACTATTTTTAGTCAATGGGGATATATTCAAGCTAGCTTAAAGCATAGGTTGTCCTTTAACTTGTAGATTGATGATCATAAACAATGGGATCCTTGTGGAAGGTGTTGACCATTTTTGGTGTAACAAGCCAAAAATTGGTCCCCTTCTTCCTCTATTGTTTCAGGGCAATTCATTTTTTGATTTTGCACAAGTCCAAGAATTTATATAAACTCTTCAAGTCTATTTCTATGGACTCTGTAGGTTTCTATGGACTTAGCAGGGCTTTGTTTTTCTATGGACTCAGTAAGTGTATTCTTTGACAAATGAAGGACCAGTTCAAAGAGTGCAAGTTTTGCAAAGCTTCTTCAAACTCTTATTTGAATAAATTCATAAGGAAAGAGGACTAAAATTGTTTAGAAGGCACTTTTCCTTAAGGTTGGAAGAGTGGTTCAATGACATAATCTTTATAAGAGTTAGCACCTTTGAACCGTTGAACTGGTTCAACGCATTTGTTCAATGCCTTGGTTCAATCGGCGAGTTCATCGCTTGGTTTAATCAGCTTAGTTTAATGCCTTTAATTTAATGCCTTGGTTCAAGTAGTGAGTTCATTGCTTGGTTTAATCAGCTTAGTCCAATGCCTTCAATTTAATGCCTTGGTTTAATTAGTGAGTTCATTGCTTGGTTCAATCAGCTTAGTTTAATGCCTTCAGTTCAACACGCTAGTTCAAGGCCTTGATTCAATCGGTGAGTTCATCATTTGGTTCAAAAACTTGGTTCATCAGATGGTTCAATGAATGGTTCAAAGGGCTCAGTGTGCAGTATTGAACTGTTGAACTAGTTCAACAGATTGGTTCAATGAATTGGCTCAACGGCTTGGTTCAAGTGAATGGTTCAAAGGGCTCAGTGAACAGTGTTGAACCATTGAATCATTGAACCAATTTTGATTTAATGGGTTGGTTCAATAGCTTGGTTGAAGGTGGTGTCCCAAAGCCAAAGGATAGTTTCCCTTGTGGAGGGTAGTCCTGGGTTCAGGAGCCCTTGCAGAGGGCAAGAAACTTTTCAAAGGCAACCGAAGGGGTAAATTTTTTAGAATTTCATTTAAGTCATAATTCCTTCAAAATTTTTATCTGAAGGAATTCCTTTAGACAAAAAGTCTGAATAAATTCACAAGAAGGCTGCAATAAAAGAGCCTAAAGTAAGAAGCCCGCCTGAAGGGTATGTGCCCTTGGAGAGGGCTCTCATCGAGGAAGAGGACTGTTCTCAAGAAGTTGAAGGGTCATTTTTCCCTTCGGGAAGGATCAATAAAGGAAGTTCACAAGAAAAGTCTAAAGCAAAAAACTTGTAAAAAAGCCTACCAAAGGACTCGATGGAATTTACCAAAGACAGTGACGTCCTAAAAGCCATCAATTTTAAGGAGACAGACTAGCCATTAAGTTTCAATTTCAAGGTGATGACTGTGTGAACATCAATTTTAAGGTAGTGAAATATCTTTTGGTTTTTAAATACTTGTGCACCAACCATGGAAAGAGCCCAAGGAATGCAGTGACCTACCAGGGGATCACCCCCAAGGGCTGAAGGAGTAGAAGGAGACAAAGCAAGAAAAGGACAAAGAGCCCAAAGAACAAAGAGAGAAAGTGCCAAGTGTAAGAACAAGCAGATAGCCCAAATGGCAAAGGGAGGCACAGATTCAAGAAGTTATTTTAGCAGGAGATATAGTGCTTGTGAATTGATTATTAGGAGGCACAAATAGCTAACAGTGCAACCCATTTTTCTTCATTTCACATTAATGAGTAGATAAACTATGTAATCACCTTGAAGAAGCGGTCTTGCAAGTAGACAAATGGTGTGGCTCATAATTTCTCATTGATGTTTAAGTGGTTTACTCTTCCCAATGACTAGAGTGTAAATGGGTCAATTGTAAAAAGAGGCACCAAAAGGCCTCTTTCCTTCCTCTATATATTGGAGACTTGTCATTTGAAAAAGGATCTTCCACATTTGTAAGGTGAAACCCTGGCAAATTTTCACCTGAAATCAATAAACACATTTTTACCTCTATTTTGGTTAGATATCTCTATGTATGTCTGAGTGTCAATTTGTGTTTAGTCATTTCTTCTTGATGCTTCCATAGGTTCAACACCAACATACTTGGTGTTTATAAGGTGCCATTTTTCTAGGTGATAAGGAGATATGTATTTGGAAGTGCAGAGATAGAAGAAGCTACTATATAGTGTGCCTTTCTACAGCACCTTTGATGAGTCTCTATTTTCTCTATGTTCCATTAAAGCCTCCTTGTTAAGCTTCATGTAGCCTGGCCCTTCTACCAATTTGAAGTGTACGTATGTGTTTGTCTAATTTCAAGTGTGAGTGTGAGAAGGTTAAATCATTTGGTGCATCACCCCTTTTAGAGTAGATTTGTTTTCCTATAATCCTTCTCCCTTTTCACCCCAATTATATATCTATATACCTATATTAGCACTTATTGGAACAACTCAGATGCATTAGAGGGAGCTAGCCCTTACCTAGAGACTCTCCCCTCTAGCTTTGCCAGTCCCACAAGTGAGAGGGGAGTTTCCATTTTGACGTGTGGAAGGCAGGAGCTCAACCTCCTACCCCAGGTGCAATCCACTGTGTCAATAGTTTTTGGCATGCCCGGTGGGACCTAGTTTTACACTCAGTAAAGTTTCAAGATTGATGTTGGTCCTATTATAGCAAATCAACTATTTTCAACATTTGGTGACTCCACTGACAAGAACTTCATTTCCTAATCAAAGACTAGTCTAACTTCCTATGCCTAAAGTCACCACACGGTCTGCTTCTAAGGGTGTCCCTTTCAAATTTGTTGAGTTACCTTTGAACTCAAAAAAAAAGACTGAGGTTTGAGAGGACCCATCCTTATTCAACAAACCACCTTCCCAAACCTATTATAAGGAACACATACGCAGCAAGGCTGCAGTTACATCCCATCCTAGCCATGGCATTACCCTTTTTGACTTTTCATGGTCAGATCCCCTTGAATCTCCCATGTTATGACCCAATTCTAGGAGCAGCCCTAAAAAATGTGCCTTCTTTTGATGGATAGGGGCCTATTATAGTAATCAAGCACATCAAAAATATTGCTAACCTCTATAATATTCAAAATGTCACTGAGGAAAATATCACAATCAGATTGTTGGCATTGTCTCTCAAGGGCAAAGCTCTTGACTGGTATGGGACTTTGGCTTTAAATTTGATCAATTCTTAGAATGAATTGGGTGCTCACTTGAGAGACCATTTTGGGGGAAGAATGACCACCTCTTGCTTGCTAAGCAGCTAACTACCATGAAAAGAGTCCCACATGAATACATGCATGATTTCAACACTCAGTTTTAGAAAACATGGGATAGAATCCCCATTTTGGTAAGACCGACTGCTAGCTATGCTTTCCTATATTACTTAAGAGCATTGAATAGTGATATTATTGTTATGATACAATCCATGGGAGGACATGTGCTACCTACTACCTATGATATAGCTATAACAGCTAAAAATTGCTTAGTGCAGGCTAAGAAAATAGCCCCTAGACCCTATATGCCACTTTTCCTTAAAATGCTACCTCCAATTCAAACTGCTTCTCCCACATTAGCTCCTCTACCTAGCATAGGGAAACTAGCTACTGCTCCATCCAATGAGCTTCATGAAATTAAGAGTTTGTTGTAAATTATGTCAAATGAACTTGTGGCTCTTAAAAGGCATCAAGCTCAAAGCAACAGACCAAATCAAGGATACCAACAGTATGGCCAAGCTCTTAGACCCCCTTTCCAAAATTACATTCAAGGATAGGGTCAGCTTACTTAGACCAGACCCTTTCAAGGCTACAACCCAAGCACCCCTTCATCATCTAAGGTCATGGTGCCCATTCAAAACAATCTGGTGCAGGAACAGCCAGGTTGTTCAACCATGGGATATGGTTAGGAATAGGTTGTTTATGAAAATGAAATGATGGGCTATTGCCCAAATATATAAGAAAATTAGGTGGCCACCCATTCCTAAGTCTTTGAGGCTCCAATACAACCCAGCACAAGTAGCAGTCAGGCCCAACCTGATTCTACCCTCATGAATCATCTGGAAAGAAAATTCTTTTTAGTCAATTATGTGGGCACTGCAGACAATCAGTCCGACTATGTTGCAACCAACACAAGATTCAAAATAAGGGAAATGGAAGAAACTCAAGCTACTACCCAAGTGTCAGCAATGCCTTCTTCATCACACACATATAAAAAAGTCCTAAGTTTTAGATCATCAATTATTCCTCCAACTCCTCAGCTTGCCCCTCAGGTTGTACATAATTCTAAAGAAATTTTGAAGGAAGGCAACCCTTGAGTCAACTTGGTTGACCAGATGAAGAGGATGCACATGAACATCTCCTTGTGGGATTCACTATCAATACTAGGGTAGAAAGACATGCTACAAAAGGAATTGCATGGGATAAATGAATGAGTTGTCCTAGTAAAAGCTGACAACATTTTGATGATGAATGGACAGCCTTCCACCTCAGGTGAGACCTAGAAAGAAGAGAAGGTTCATCCTTTTTATGTGTCCTTAGTCATAGGAGATTTCTTGGTGCATAATTGCATCATTGATAGTGGAGCAAAGACCTTGGTGATTCCCAAATGCATAGCTGACAAGCTGGGCTTGAAATACAAAGAAATGACCAAGGGGGTTCTGTAGTTGATGGAACCCCATCAAAGACAATTGGGGTGGTAAGAGGTTTGAGCTTGACACTGCATGCTTGCCTGACTTTCTCAATTATTCATGATGTGGTAGTGGTAGATGTCCCTCCCTACTTTGCTATCTACTTATCTAGGGATTTTACATCCAAGATAGGCAGCTACTTAGCGGCTAATTGGTCTTATCTAGTTTTTAGAACCAAGTATGGGACTAAAGTTAAGATTAAATTTGAACCACTTCATAGATATCATCTAGAACCTTAATCACTCAAGGAAACAAATGTTAGCTATGCCATCATTGACTAGGAAGAGTTCCAAGTAGACCAATCTCCATTCTCTGTCCTTGAAGGAGTTGTAGACCTGCTCTTAGATGAATGGAGAAGTGACAATTTCAAGCATGATCCCTACAAATTCATAAAGGAGGTGGGCCTTGGAATTTATTACATGCATGAAGAAGGTACTTTTGTACCAAATTTGATGAAAGCTAGCCAAGATAACTTATACCTATGGCAGTTGTTCTTTGATGGTTTACATTGGGAGCTAGTGGTGGAGTGGTGTTGGTCTCTCCTTCAAAGGAGAGGTATTTTTTAGCCTTATGGTTCCAATTTTCCTACACATCAAATTTTGTAGAATATGAATCCCTCATCCATGACTTGGAGTGGGTGAGGAGAAGAGGAATCAAAGAGTTGCAAGTGTTTGGTGACAACAAGCTGATTATCAACCAGGTAAGAAGCCAGAATTTGATGAAGAATTCTCTACTAAAGTCTTACAAACATAGGGTATGGGACTTAGTGGAAAATTTATTTGCTTTCAATATTACCTCTATTCCTAGAGAATGAAACAAGCAAGTAGACAAGAAGTGGAATTCACTACAAAAAACTAGGCAAAGCTACAGTAGCAATATGGCAGCCAAATTGTTCAGTTGAAGAACAATAAGCTCGCCAAAGGTTTGGTCACTCTAAAGAGTATCTTCAATGGAGATGACCAATTGAGAAGTGACAAGGTGTGTACTAAAACAAAGGAAGAGCACCATGATAAGGTGGAAATATTCAAGGACAAGTTTCTTAAACTTGGAAAAGTGTGCATAGACAAGGAAAGGTAGGCATTCATCTTGTTGTGCAAAGAATTTGCTGATATCTTTGGTTGGGAGTATAGTGATTTGAAGGGTTTTGACCCAAGCTTAGCCTAGCATACCATTAAACTAGAATAAGGTGCCAAACTTATCAAGTCGAAGTAGAGGCCTATCAACCCAATGATTGAGCCTCTCATGTTCAAGGATCTCACCAAATTGATTGATTCTAAGATAATATTTCTAATCAAACACTCTTCTTGGCTAGCCAATCTTGTTCCTGTCTAGAAAAAGAGTGGAGAGATCAGACTATGCATTAATTTTAGAGATCTCAATAGATTCTATTTGAAAGACCATCATCCTCTCCCAAGAATGGAGTAGATTCTTCAGATGGTGATAGGTAGTGAGCATTTCTCCCTCCTGGATTGATATTCAAGATATAACCAGATTTTGGTGAAAGACTATGACCAGCACAAAATAGCCTTCACAACCAAGTGGGGAACATTTTCTTATAGTAAAATGCCTTTCAAACTATCTAATGCTGGTTCCACTTTCCAACGAGTTATGGACATGGCCTTTCAAGGCTTGATAAATAAGACTGTGCTAGTATATCTTGACGATGTGACAATTTTCTCCAAGGAAGCAAGCCAACACATGAAACACCTCAGGAAAATCTTTGAGAGGTGTAGAGATTTGGTATCTCTCTCAATCCTAAGAAATGTGTGTTCACTATCCATGAGGGAAAGCTCCTTCATCACATTGTTTCTTCAGAAGGTCTGGCTATTGATCCAAAAAGAGTTTGCTCCATACTAGAGCTGTCCTTACCCAAGCACAAGAAAGGCTTGCAAAGCTTCTTTAGCAATATAAATTTCATATAGAGATTTATCCAAAATTTTGTGGAGATGGTCAACCCATTGACCTCTATGTTGAGGAAGGGTGAGGAGTTCACATGGATAGTATAGAGAAAATATAGTTTTGAAGAAATCAAGCAGGCCATAGCCTGAGCTCCTACTTTGATCAGCCCTGACTTCACCAAAGATTTCAACCTCTACACCTTTGGCAATGAAGAGGTAATCTCTACCATGCTTACCCAAGAAATTGATGATAACCTTGAGTAGCCAATTACATTTTTTAGCCAAGGCTTGGAAGGTTTTGATGTCAGATACACATATGTGGAAAATCAAGTCTTGGCAGTCATACAGAGTCTGAAAAAATTTAGACACATGCTATCCAATAGTAGAATCCAAATCATGGTTCCACATCCTGGCATCAAGGATTTCTTGATCAATCAAGATCTAAATGAGAAGAGAGTAGGGAGGATCACTAAGGTGATGGAATATGATGTAGATATCAAGATCACCAAACTGGTAAGAGGGAGAGGCCTATGTGAACACCTCACTATAGACTTTAAGCAGTAAAAGGAGGATAGTCTGCTAATCCTTGATGTAGCTACAGTAGAAGAACCAACTATCATAAAGGATTAGACATTAGACATGAGGCATTTCCTTCTCTCTAGTGAGTGCCTATGCTCACTTGACAGGACCAAGAGAAGGTATTTCAGACTCCAGTGTCTCCCTTATGCCCTGATTGATGGAGTGCTATTCAAGAAGGATCTCTCAGGAGTCTTTTTAAGATGCTTGGACTCAAGTCAAGCTAACAGGGTGTTGTTTGATTTCCATGATGGACCAGTTTGTGGTCATTTTGCTCCTAGGGATACTACAGCAAGAATATTGAGAGCTAGCTATTTTTGGCCTACTCTTTTTAGGGACACCAATGCCTGGGTAAGAAAATGCCAGAATTGCACACTTTTTTATGGGAAGCAATGGTTGGCTACCATGCCTTTACAACCTATCTAGGTGGAGCAACCATCCATGCAGTGGGGCCTGGACTTCATAGGGATGATTAATTCTCCTCCAGTAATGGACACAAGTGGATCCTGACCACCATGGATTATTTCATAAGGTGGGTAGAGGCTATTGCTCTGAAGGAGGCAAATGAAAGTGTGGTCCTAGATTTTTATGAGGACCTGGTGGTGAGGTTCAAGGTTCCAGCAACCATAATCTCATATAATGTGTTAAATTTTTTGGGAACCAAAACAAGTGAATGGGCAATGAGATATGGTATATATCTCAGCACTTCATCCAATTACTACCTATAGGGGAATGGACTAGTTGAGTCTATAAATAAGAACCTGATCAAGATCATCAAGTAGATCATGGAGGAAAATTAGAGGACTTGGCATGCCAAGTTGGAAATAACCCTGTGGGTAGATAGGGTCACCTTGAAGAGGGCAATTGGTAACTCGCCATACACACTCATCTATGGAAGGGAAGCTAGGCTCCCCATTTCACTCGAGTTGCTAGCCTTGGATCTTTCTCACCAACTATAATTAAAAGAAAGAAATAGCATGGAAGTTAGATTATGTGAGCTGAGGGAACTCTAAGAGGCAAGGGACCAGGCTATGGCTTTTATGACTAGCCACCAACAGCAAGTGAGAGATACTTCAACAAGAAATCTTCATCAAAAGGTTTCTCTGAAGGAGACATTATCTTGAAATGGGATGAAGACCAGGCTAAACCTGGAAAGCATGCAAAATTTGATGCCCTATGGAGTGGCCCATATGTAATCACTCAGTGTAAGTAGCATAATGCATTCAAACTCTCTAAGTTGGATGGTAAATAACTCTATATCCTAGTTAATGGGATACATCTTAAGCATTACGACTGAGCCCCTTCTCCATCATGTATATATTTTCCCTTGCTTTTCTCTTGTTTTTCCTAAGTGCTTTCTGCACATGTTGGTAGTTTTTCTTAGCTTTGTGTGCATTTTCATTTTCCTTTGAGGTAAATCTTCATGATTGGTTCTAGTTTTATAAGAGCTTTTTGATCTTTAAGTTACAATCTAACCCCGTGCCTAATGGATTTTGAGGCAACTGGCTTCTAAGCATAGCAAGCATGCTTCCCCTAGGAGTCACCAATTTGTTGACCATTTTTGGTGTAATAGACCAAAAATCAGTCCCCTTCTTCCTCTACTATTTTAGGGCAATTCATTTTTTTATTTTACACAAGTCCAAGAATTTCTATAGACTTTGCAGGTCTATTTCTACGAACTCTATAGGTTTCTATGGACTCAGCAGGGCTTTGTTTTTCTATGGACTTAGTAAGTGTAATATTTGACAGATGAAGGACCAGTTTAGAGAGTGCAAGTTTTACAAAGATTCTTTAGACTCTTGTCTGAAGAAATTCATAAGGAAAGAGGGCTAAAATGGTTCAAAAGGCACTTTTCCTTAAGGTTGGAAGAGTGGTTCAATGACATAATCTTTCTAAGAGTTAGCACCTTTGAACCATTGAACTGGTTTAACGCATTGGTTCAATGCCTTGGTTCAATCAGTGAATTCATCACTTAGTTCAATCAACTTAGTTCAATGCCTTCAGTTTAATGCCTTGGTTTAATCAGTGAGTTCATCACTTGGTTTAATAAACTTAGTTCGACACCTTCAATTCAATGCCTTGGTTCAATTGGCGAGTTCATCGCTTGGTTCAATTTGCTTAGTTCAATGCCTTCATTTTAATGCCTTGGTTCAATTAGTGAGTTCATCACTTGGTTCAATCAACTTAGTTCAATGCCTTCAGTTCAATGCCTTGGTTTAATAAGTGAGTTTATCACTTGGATCAATTGGCTTGGTTCAATGCCTTCAGTTCATCACTTGGTTTAATTGGCTTGGTTCAATGCCTTCAGTTCAACATGTTGGTTAAAGGCCTTGGTTCAATTGGTGGGTTCATTTTTTGGTTCAAACACTCAATTCATCAGACAGTTCAATGAATGGTTCAAAGGGCTCGACACACAATATTGAACTGTTGAACCAATTCAATAGATTAGTTCAATAGATTGGTTCAATGGATTGGTTCAATGGCTTGGTTCAAGTAAACAATTTAAAGGGCTCAGCATGTAGTGTTGAACCATTGAACCATTGAACCAATTTTGGTTCAATGGGTTAGTTCAACAGCTTGGTTCAAGGGGGCATCCCAAAGCCAAAGGATAATTGCCCTTGTGGAGGGAAGTCCTGGGTTCAGGAGCCCTTACAGAGGGTAAGAAACTTTTCAAAGGCAGTCGAAGGGGTAAATTTTTTAGAATTTCATTTAAGTCATAATTCCTTCATACTTTTTGTCTAAGGGAATTCCTTCAGACAAAAAGTTTGAAGAAATTCATAGGAAGGCCACAGTAAAAAAGCCTAAAGTAAGAAGTTTGCCTGAAGGGTATGTGCCCTTGCAGAGGGCTCTCACTGAGGAGCACTATTCTCAAGAAGACAGAGGTTCATTTTCCCCTCCAAGAAGGATCAATAAAGGAAGTTCATAGGAAAAGGCTGAAGCAAAAAACCTGTAGAAAAGCCTACCAAAGGACTCAAAGGAATTTTCCAAGGATGGTGACATCCTAAAAGCCATCAATTTTAAGGAGACAGACTAGCCGTTGAGTTTCAATTTCAAGGTGACGGTTGTGTGAACGTCAATTTTAAGGAAGTGAAATAGTCATTGGTTTTTAAATACTTGCGCACCAACCATAGAAAGAGCCCAAGGAATGTAGTGACCCACCAGGAGATTTCCCTCAAGGGCTAAAGGACTAGAAGGAGACAAAGCAGGAAAAGGACAGAGCCTAGAGAACAAAGAGAGAAAAGTGTCAAGTGTAAGAACATGTAGATAGCCCAAGTGGCAAAGGGAGGTGCCAATTTAAGAAGTTACTCTAGAAGGTGATATAGTGCCTGTGAATTGATTACTAGGAGGTGCAAATAGCTCATAGTGTAACCCATTTTTCTTCATTTCACATTAATGAGCAGACAAACTGTGTAATTGCCTTGAAGAAGCGGTCTTGCAAGTAGACAAATGACGTGGCTCATGATTTCTCATTGATGTTTAAACGGTTTGCTCTTCCCAATGACCAGAGCAAAAATGGGTCATTTGTAAAAAGGGGCATCAAAAGGCCTCTTTCCTTCCTCTATATATTGGAGACTTGTCATTTGAAAAAGGATCTTCCACTTTTTTAAGGCGAAGCCCTGGCTAATTTTCACCTAAAATCAATAAACACATTCTTACCGCTATTCTAGTAAGATATCTCTGTGTATGTCTGAGTGTTAATTTGTGTTTAGTCATTGCTTATTTATGATTCTACATCTTTAACACCAACATACCTGGTGTCTATAAGGTGCCATTTTTGCAGGTGACAATGAGAGCTGTATTTGGAAGTGTAGAGACAGAAGAAGCTACTATACAGTGTGCCTTTCTACATCACCTTTTGTGAGTCTCTATTTTCTATGTGTTCCATTAAAGCCTCCCTATTAAGCTTCCTATAGCTTGGCCCTTCTACCAATTTGAAGTTTATGTATGTGTTTGTCTAATTTCAAGTGTGAGTGTGAGAAGGTTGAATCATTTGGTGCATCACCCCTTTTAGAGTAGATTTGTTTTCCTGTAATCCTTCTCCCTTTTCACCCCCCATTATATATATATATACCTATATTATCACTTATTGGAATAACTCAAATTCTTTAGAGGGAGCTAGCCCTTACCTAGAGACTCTCCTCTCTAGCTTCGCTGGTCCCACAGGTGAGAGGGGAGTTTCCATTTTGACGTGTGGAAGGCAGGAGCTCGGCCTCCTACCCCGGGTGAAATCCACTAAGTCAACAAAAGGGTAAAGGAACATTTGAGGATCAAATGTATTTTGGTTGTTCCATATGAGCATGAACCTAATGCATTTGAATTTATAAACACTAAATGAACCTCTTACTATGAATTTACTAGAAGGTTGAAAGAACATAATATAAAATATGAGTATAGATTATATATAAACCAAAATATGGAGGATAGATGGTAATTAGGGCCTAGGAAACATCATTTGATAGATATTGATTCTTATAGGCTTTCCTTAATTGATACACCTATATATAATAAGATTTATGAGAGGATACCAAGTGAATTTACTTCAAGTTCATCAGTTCCTAAGTCCTCTAAAAGAATAGAACAAGAATTACCTCAATAGGAGGTTCATATGATAGCTCTAGATCCTCATGAGTCTATTGAAGATGCATGGAGGATGTTATCTATGACATATGATATAGACATAGATATATAAGAGGCTAAACAATAAAATGGAAAAGATAGATTCTAGAATGTTGTGAAAGGACAGATGTCCTTGACACTTGTCTAGTTCTCATTTGATATGATCAACCGACATACCTCATAGGATGTCTATAAAATAAGTTATTATACTTTTAAAATTGATGAAGGTTTTAGAGATGGATGAATTTTTTAGATACAAAAGAACATTTGTGTAAATTTTGGAGAAAGTAATGTAATCAAGGGAATTATAAAATATTGTCTCATATTTATTTGTGTGATTGTTATCATGGTTTCTTCCTCAAGTATATGGTTTGATCTTTATATTTTAATTATTTTTATGAATTTTTAATGTGCATATGTTAAAGCAGAGTTTTCAATTTGAGCTTATGCTAGGTTGATTGAAATAGTTTAGATTCATTTCATTTTCATTGCTTTTATTGAATATGTGCTATTACAATTTTCTTATGGAAGTAAATATTTAAATTAAATTTTATTTCTAATTTTTATTATTTCAAATATCCTTAGATATTTTCCTAACATATGATAGGATTTGTGCTTTTGGCTATTTTATGTCATATGTTGGTTTTTGATTACATGTATTTGATGAAATTA
>JARHVA010006285.1:860000-953152 GCA_037957365.1 Torreya grandis
TGGCAATATTATTGATCTTGGCACTCTAGTTGATCCTCCACAAGTAAATAAAACACAAACCAAGGCTCTAAAATTTTTCTCAAATCTTTTTCCATGGCATTCTAAACAACACATCAGGTGTTCACCATGCATATCATGCACATATACCACTATCTACATACATGACAGCTTCAGTTGAGTCATATTTTCTAAGTAACATGATTGGTGTGTACGATTATAGAGTTATAGAGAAACCTTTGATCTCATTCTCAAAGCAAGAGATATTTGAGGATGATTCAGATTATCATGCACTCTGTATCAAAGCTTACATACATAATGATCCTATTCATAATATTCTCATAGATAATGGATCTAGTGTGAACATGTGTACTATGACATTATTACAACATTTGTGATATCCAAAGTAGGATACTACCCTAATGGACATAGTTATTAGTGGATTCAGTGGGAATTTACAAATTTCATTGGGTGAGATTATACTTTCTCTACAGTTTGGTCTAACACATATGGCCACACCATTTATTATTGTTCCCATTACACGAGTTTTTGATATGTTACTTAGTCAACAATGGATCTAGACACTTTGTGCAGTACCTTTTACAATTCACAAATGTATGAAATTCATTCACACTAATTAGGTTGTTATAGTTGGTGGAGTTTTATATGAGTTACCATTCCCCACTTTAGAGCCATCTACTATTTTGTAGTCACCAGTTTTAGTTCTACCACTAGTTTTAGTTTATCCACCAGTTTTAGTTCTTCCTCTAGTTTAAATTTAGATATAATTAAGGCCTTCATCGATAGAATATAAAGTTTATAAACTTCCATAGAGGCCTCCTTTAGAGAAACCACAATTTTAGGATTTTAGACAGCTTCTAGCCACAGTGTTCACACCTAGGGAAGTATCATTGAGATCGCATGCCTCTACACATAGAGCACATGTTTAGAGATTTTTTCCTACCACTAAAAGGGTCCCCAAGAGCCCTATAGTTTCATTTAATTCTTAGAGTTATAGGGGAACCCCATAATTGGTTTCCACTACAAAGATTTTAGAGCATTTATATCATGCATAGCTTTCAAAGCCATAGTTTCAACCCTTCCATCATGCTTCATGATCATGCATGATCCCTCTCTTTGATATAGGACACCATGATATGGAGTCTCTCATGATACTCATTGATTAGTATCTCTTCTTACTAGTCTTTCTATACATATATTCTCTTTAATTTCTTATACATAGTCTCCTTATGATTGATTGTACATAGGTTATGTAAAAAACATTCAAATATTTCAAAATACCAAAAACAATATAACATTTCAAAATACCAAAAAAAATTAAATTATATGTATTATCCATGCTTTACATTTCTACTACCATGATAGACTTACATTTGTTGTTTTATTCTATTGTTTGTCAATTTATCAACATGTCCATGGTTCAATTGATCTTCTTTGAGTGTGTGCAGTGATATCTAGATCCATGATTGCTTCACTCTACCCATTGAGGGGGTATCCTAATTCTACATTTGAGACATACATTAATAAATATACCCACCAAGGGTATCTCTTACATGACTATACCATCCAAGTTACGTCATTCATATACCACACACTCTAGTTAGCATGTTGATGTAAATTACTTATTAGCTTACATAGATTACTCTATCGACACTCACTACCATATAAAACTAGTGTATTTATTAGCATATACCTAGTCTTGTACTATATTTATTGCATAATTTCACTTCTTGATTTGATTAGTTAGATACAATTATATTTACAATATTTACATCCTTTGTTTTCTTGATTTGCATAGCTAGATGTGATTTCATTTCTCAATTCATGCTTTGTCTCTTGTATGTGGATTAGGATGTTTGAAAATGTCTTTTATTCTATTATTATGTGTACCTTAGGATATTTGCCAATTCTTTTTACTTGTACTATTCTATGTACCTATGGCCCTTATGCCAACCTTGCTTGTTGCAATTATATGTGTATGTAACATTTGAGCATGCCTTGTATGCTTGTTTTCTAGTTTGAGTGACATGTACCCATGTCCCTTATTTCTTTATCCCCATGGCCAATCTTGTATTCTTCTCACTTCTTACCTTGTGTGCTTATTGCTTGATTAATTTTAAATTATTTGCAATGCCATGATCCACATCATGCATTCTCTTACTTTCTTGGATGCCATAATGGAAATTATGCTCTACAACTCCTTGAAAACTAAAACTAACAACTAATTATATTTCTCATTCGAGTTCATTATATTGCACATGTTATTACATTATTATATATATATCTAGGCATACCCATGTTGATCTAATAATCTCTCATATAAACCATACTATATCTTGAGATATACTATGGATTATTATCACCATATCATGTATTCTCATAGTATATCACACTTTCAAGGCTCTTTCTTCTAAGGATAGTCATTACAAGGTCTTAATTCTTACTCTCAAAAAAGGAGGAAATAAATAGGGGTTTTGTCATAGAGATCAAAGCTCCTACTAGTCAAAAAATCAATTTTTAGAATACCCTGAGCAGTATTCAGAATTCAAACTAGGTATAATAGACCAGATAGATAGTGATAATTATATAATAGACATCAAAATTAGTATAGTACAAGAGTTTCAAGATTGGACTATAGCACTGAAAAATAAGGTATCCTATTTTGGCATTCTTATCCAAATAAAAAAAACTAGATTTTTTAGAAATAAATAGAAAGGTAAGTACAGTTATAGTTTTGTCAACAGTAGTTTAGTTTAAAATCAACAATTTTAGTATATTTTTTCTCAAAGTATCTAGATATAGGGGGTATTATGCACAACATGATGGCTCTTACTTCCAATTTTAGATTAGGTTGTTGATATAACTTCTAGATCAGAGTTCATGTTTAGACACCAGTGATTAGGGGCAAAGTGTGTGACACATTTGCTTTCTCTTTTTTATAGTTTATGGCATTACCTAGGTATTATTACTAGTTGCATGCCATATTCCATCTGTAGGTGGTTAACATCATTCTCGAGTGGCTTCCACATAAGAGTATTGCCCAATTTTGAAGAGGCTTTCATACAAGCCTAATCTTCACCTTTTTTGAGTGGGCAAGCGTGGCCTATTTTATATCACACATTCAACTATCTATACCATATTGTCATATTATAGAACACCCAAAATAGTATTCAGACTTCAAAGTTAGAAGAATAGATGAGATAGATAGTGATAATTATTGAACACTCATCAAAATTAGCACAAGACAAGAGCACTGAGATTGGACTATAACACCAGACAACAAGGTATCCTATTTTGGTACTCTTATCTAAACAACAAAAAAACTAGATTTTATAGAAGAAAATAGAAAGGTAAGTATAGTTATAGTTTTATCAGTAATAGTTCAGTTTAGTATCAATATTTTCAATATAGTTTTTCTTAGAGAATATCAATATAGGGGGAATTATGCATGACATTATGGCTCTCACTTCTAGTTTTAGATTAGGTAGTTGATATAACTTCCAGATTAGAATCCATATTTTAGATACTAGTGATTAGGGGTAAAGTGCATGGCACATTTACTTTCTCTTTTTTTACAATTTATGGCATTACGTAGGTATTCTTAGTAGTTGTATGCATTATTCCATCTATAGGTGGTTAGAATCATTCTTGAGTGGCTTCCACATAAGCTTATTGCCTAGTTTTGGAGTGGCTTTTATATAAGCCTAATCTCCACCTTTTCTAAGTGGCCAAGAGTGGCGTAGTTTCCATCACACAATCGGCTATCCATGCCACATTATCAAATTATATAACATCCATGGACTTTAAGAGCCATCTCATACAACACGTATTCATACCACTATCAGTTCATAACTTCATATCATAGGGAAATGATGGAGCCAAAAGACTAGCTAGTCTTTATATTCTTGAGCCACCTACTCAAAAGGATTGGACACATAGTCCAAACATCAATTAACACATGCATCATCACATAGCTTCACTTAGTGGGTGAAGTTTGAGCTAAAGGGATAGCCTTTACATATTTGAGCAACTCTTGAGGAATTGATCACTTAAATTCATTCATCATATTAATTTTGGTATATCATCATTCATCACATACCCAACATCACTCAGCATCACAACAAGTTTTGTATTGGTTCACATACCTGGTGAGGTATATTCATTCCCTTCTCTTCCTCTCTCTTTTACCTAGATTTTTTACATTCTTATTTTAGATATAGTGTATCTAATAACAACTGATCTACCCTTTGTTTTTTCTTACATATTTACACTTCACAACATGATCTCTCTATGCACACTTAGAATCACATAGTTTTATGAGCTTCATCCTTTCAGGTAAGTTTAGGTATGCTTTCTACTTTCCTTTATCCTAGTATTTCACTTTTTTGCATCACTATAATAAAGTGGGTGGAATGTAGTCATACAAAATGTCTAAATTGGTAGATTAAGTGTGGCTTGTGACACCTAATCCATAAGACTCTCTTCCATGCTCTCATGACAATTTTAGACACCTTTTTGCTTATTACCAATCATATATGGACTTCTAAGACATAATTCTAGCTTAGATGGGTTATATTTCCCATGTTAATTCTATCTCCCTAGGTCCCACACCTATAAGATAGGAGTGCCCAACTTAGAATATAACACCAAACCCTAGGGTGTCCTATTTTGATGCTCATATCCAATTACTTTTTTGGATCCAATAGTCATTTCCTTCTAGTTCCTATCCTTCATCATATTGTCCTAGCATGAATACATTCAGCCCAAGAATAATATATCTTTATAAAATCCCATTCAAAATTCATTTAGAGGGGGTTTAAAAATTTTACAAAATTAAGAAATAATATAAGCAATACCATTAAGTCAAATTTCCGTATTCTCTACATAAAACCATCTAATATAGCTACAAGAATATTCAATTCCTCACACCAGTCCCTAGCCACCTCAAGCACACCTAGTTTAGCATTTCTACATATGCATAACACTATTTCATAAAGCACATCAAGTGGGAGAACTACATATGGCTTGATTCCTCTTCAGAGTATTGGTATGTAAGAAACATACCCACACAAAGGGTGTGGATACATGTTTAATGCATCTTACACACACTAACCCACCCTTTCTTTCTCAAGATTGATCAAAGCATAATGAAGTCTAGGGTTTGAAGACTAAATCAGGTCTACAAGGAGTTCTATAGACTATTAGTAGTCAGTATTTCATAGGTAGGCTCAAATAGGGATAGTGAACAAAACCCAAAAACCTCAAATCTCTATGAGTAGCTTGGATAATAATGGTAGAAAAATACTATATCATTAAACCCTAGGGTGGCCTATTTTGGTGCTCTTATCCTTTTACAAAATGAAATTTAAATTTTGATTTGTGACACTATCCTAGTCCTATATGATAAATTTTAGACCTTGTCTCAGCCATTTCATCTGATTTTTAGCTAAGTCTTATTTTATTCATATTAATTTTTATTTATAGAAAGGTTAAAAATACAAATAAATTATAAAAATTAGTAGTTAAATTATTGTAATATTATATACTGATTTAGTCAACCCATACTTTTGATTAAAATAGGAGTAAGATACCAATATTCCCAAAAAAGTTAAATCACTTTGAATATGTGTGGAAATTTACCTCAACAAGGGTTTACCAAAAAAAATGATAACCAAGTATGAAAACCATCAACATTTATAGACTTTAGACTATGAGAATACAACATTCAGGTGTCAAACATGCAAGCTTAATAGGCATCTTTAGGTTAGCTATCCACAAGATCAAAACATCCAAACAAAAAAGAAAGGATTGAAGTGAAATTATAAATGATAGACCTTTCCAGTGTACGAGATGAAAATGGATGAAGAGGAGGAATAATAGGAGGAATTCCACTAAAATAATAAACTTGAGGAGCAAAAATTAAGTGAACCAATCGCTCAGGTTGAGGAAATTACTCCCACTATGGGGGTAAGAGGAGAGGATGAAAAGATAATAGTGAGAACTAGTTCGATTGAATCTATACCAAGGGGGATGAATAGAGATCATGAGATTAAGAGCTATGATTTAGATAAGGAAATTATGAATTTCAAAAACTTGAACCCTATGGGGTCTATTTCTCCTTCAGATATTCAAAATAAAAAAATTTAGATTGTCCTAGTGGAGCCATCACATGGGGTATGGTAGGAGGAAACATAATGGAAAAAAGGGTAGGATAGAAGAATATATGGGTTCTATATCCCATTAAAGTTTATGGCATTGTTATTTTTGAATAATGGCCATATATTTTACCATGACTCTTTAGGGTTTGTTTTATTATCTCTCTTAGTTGAAGCATTATCTCCCTGGTCTTTCGATGAGGCTTTTTGTCTCATTTTTTTACCTTGTCATCCCTTTGTGGCATAGTGGATGTATCTTTTCACCACTAATTAGAATTAAGAGGTTTCAACATTTTTCTTTCAAAAAAAAATATTTATATATATATCTTATTTGTGTATACTCATAGGTCATGTGTGTGTGTACGTGCACGCGCACATGTGCATGTGTGTGTGTGTGTGTGTGTGTGTGTGTGTGTGTGTGTGTGTGTGTGTGTGTGTGTGTGTGTGTGTGTGTGTGTGTGTGTGTGTGTGTGTGTGTGTGTGTGTACGCGTGCACTTGCACATGTGAGTGCACTCACCCTACCACTATATTTTTCTCACAATTACCCAAATACATGTGTACATATAAATATACTAATTCTATTCATAATTTTATTTGTTCAATTTTACATAGTCCTTATCAAGTTGATAGTCTATTCATAGACTTCATAAGTATAAAAATGTAATAGTAGTATGTATAACTTTATATTGAATCATTTGAAAACCTTTTTAACTCAGACCTGGTTACTAAATATCATTCTAGACCTTTATAAATCCTTATACACACACATTGATATATGTATGTATATACTTAATAGGTAATATTTATAATTCTATGTTTATATATATATATATATATATATATATTTTGAACATTTTGTACATATGTATATACCTCTAAGGATTCAAAACTCAATTTTATATATATATATATACACATGTAAGTATCATCCACTCAGGGTTTTGATTTAAGCTAGGGCATAGTATTTTTATGCAATTAAATCAATTATACCTTAATGGCTCACTACTAAAAACTAATCTAGATTATATTCTTCAGGTTTTAGAAGGTATTTGACTTAGTTTTTTGGATATTCAAGCCATCCACAGGACTAATATTGTTCTAATACAATTTTTCATACATTTCTAAACCCTCAGAATTCAAACCACAAATAGTAATTATGCAATAAAATGAATGTAATTACTTCACCAACCTTGCAAGTAGCTTCCAATTTGAGAAATAATTAAATCTAATTTCTTTCTCTTATTTTTTCTATACTTTTCTTCTCTTCTTCATTGTACCTCCCTCTCCTCTCAACTTGCCTATTATTATATTCTACTTGCCCATCAAGTCTTGCATGTAATCTCTCCCAACTCATAGTGACCATGCATAAATTATGTTTTTCTATTCTAACAGTGACTAAAACTAGTTAACTTCCATTAAAAAAACTTAAGCCCTAATTTCACTTTACTCAAACTTTCCTCTCTTTTTTATCATTATTTTACTCATTTCAAATATTTGCATTAAAATCTATGTTACATATTTGATTACCCTACTCAAAAGTCCAGTTTTTAATCATTTTACAAAATGATAATTATACTTTTAATCTTAACATAGACCATGCATGTTTACAAAACTTAGACTTAAATCTTAGGATAGTATTTTTGATAATTCAACATCCTTAAATAATTATTAAAGGTAATTATATCCTTCCTTTTTATGGCAATATGACTAACACAACATCAATTATCTTCTTATATCAAAATGATGTAATAGATAATTATTTATTTTAATTATAACAAGATAATCATTTGTGTTATTACTAGTTTATATAGACTATCTATGTATTTTGTTATCTTAATAGATTAAGGCATATATTGATATTCTCAAATATTAATAATAGAAAAAATAATGTTATAAAATATTGTAAAGACATTTTTTTAGTCTATATATAATAGTAATTAGATATCATCTCCATAGCTTTATGTTTTTGTAATCATAAATGACATAAGTAAAGTAACTTATATAATCATTACATATTAAGTCTACGTAAAATATACATAATGAAATCACATAAAATATTTATTCCATATCTAAGTACTAACATTCACTAACATGCAAACTCTAATATTTAACTTCAATTAACTTTAAGAGCATACTAACTTTAACAATCCAAATACACAATTCTTATAACATATAAAATTTAATGTGGTGTGTGAAGGGTTTAGTAGTTATTATGTCATATTTCACCATATCCATCTACATCACCATCTATGATGATTCTCTCCCTCTATCATGTTGTGAGGGATGAACTCTCCTACATCTAACTCACGATAAGAAGGTAGTTATTCCAATACATCATGATATATATCATAAAACAATTTTTTAACAACAAATTTAACATAACTATTATGCATATAATTCACAATATAGCCAAATCATAGAAAATAAATCATGAAATCTAAGTAAAATACAACTATCCCATAATATTTCATGACATAGCTTAGTTAAAAATAACTAATCAATCTAACAACCACAATAATCCACTGATAATTAGGTAAATCAACTTAGTGAGAAATGAGGATCTAACACTTAGGTTGACCATAGGAATATATTTTATTTGAAAATATATGAATTTAGGGCACTTGAAACTTGTATTAGGGTATGACACTTGCATCGATGCAAACCTCTGAGTAAGACACAAGTGTTGAGGTAGTTGGAAAAAATATGTTGGTCCAGAACTTGTAGAGATGGAAGATAAGCAATTTTATAACATTCTAGGTAAAAAAGAAGGTTTAGGTCATTAGAATACATAGGTCAGACTAAGAGGTAATCAATGAGACATAAAGACATAGTGTATGTGAGACTTTTGGTTGTGAAAGATATCTAGAAGTTGAAGGTACATCCATGATATGTATTTTCCAAGTGTACAAGACTTAGGTGCTATATAATCTAGAAGTAATGTATACAATTCCAAGTAATCCAAATATGATGAACTTTGAAAAATAAATATCTGATAATTCTAATACCCTTTTTGAATGACCTCAACCCCTTGACCCATGGAACTAGTGCAAAGGAAACATTATGAAAATTTAACGTTAGGGACCACTAAAGGGAATGAGTATTAAGAGGTAGATGATTATTGAATCCCTCTCTCACCCAAATGAGATGAGTTTTGAGCCTTTAACAAAATTTTCATATACTCTGAATGATAAAATTTCCCTTAATCAAAATATGAATAGGGGTTATGATAATATTATAAAAACCAAGGCCTTACTAGGGCTTTCTACCACAAGGGTGTCACTAAGAGATAAAAATCTGTAACAAAATATTTCAGGATTCATCACCTTCCATCCCTCTAATGACCCACTTAATACTTATAAAAATCCCTTGAAACTTAAAATTAATGAGGCCAAAGATAGCAATCTCTTTAGTTTAGAAACATATATCCCATGATACTTTGTGAAATACTTTATGGCCTTCAAAATTGGCCCATAGGAAATCCATTAGGATCTTTTCTTGCTTGGCATAAGTAGCATTGGAGGGAGTGCAATAAGTGGATTAGTACACATTAGTAGCAACCACCTTGGATCAAAATTTTAAACTTACATGTAAGTGATAAGGGTTTGATAATCCAAAAAAAGATCTTTTTATCAACCCTTTGAACCACATAAGACCATAAGTCAATAGTAGAGACACATAAGGAAAATGGAATGCCTAGAAACTTAAATTGAACTATAAGGAGGAGCTATTTCCATTGATATCTCTGTAAATAAAGAGGTTCAGGTGAGATAAACTAATGATAAGATTGAATTTTCTTCCATTGTATGGATGACTCACAGGCAAAAAAAAATTACAAAGGCATTCCATGGAATTCTTGACTGAGGCTTCTTCTTCTTGAAGAGTGATAAGAGAGTCATCAACAAAGTGACCATTAAGTATCTGATGATCAAAATTAGGAAGAGAGATGCCTTCACCAAGCCCTTGGAAGAAAAGTTAGATAAATCCTTTAGCCACCAAGACATATATAGAAGGCACTAAAGGACACCCCTATCTGATCTATCTATGCAAATCAAAATAAATAGATTAAGCCCCATCAATAGTAATACATACCCCAACATCTTGAAAAAGCATATTCATAACATGCACAAAGCAAGGGCTAAATTTGAGAGCTTTGAGCATGGAAATATTAAAAGGCCACTCTATGTGATCATAAGCCTTTTAAAAATCAATCTTGATAAATAGGACCTTTTGATTAGACACACAAGCCCATTCCATATCATTCTAAAAAATAATGACATTGTCCAGAGTATATCTATGTTGGATAAATCTTGTTTGTTCACTTTGAATAATTAAGGAGTAATATGTTTAATTCTGAGCACTAGAGCCTTAGTAATAATTTTATAAGAAACATTTAGAAGGGTGATGGGTCTCTAATTAATAATATCCTAGAGATCACTAACCTTGGGAATAAATTTGATATTACCTTGATTGATGAGAGGCACTAGTAAATTAGATAACATAGCTTCGGAATAGACCTTATGAATATCAGGGCCCATAGTATCTCATAAGGTTTGATAAAACTCATAGGGGAAACCATTAATACCTAGAGATTTATTTTTATCCATTTTCATAATTACTTCCTTGAGATCATTTAGAGTGAGAGTCCTATCACAAAAAAACTATGAAGCCTCAAAAAAATTTCAATGGACAACATGGAGGTATTGACCTAGAGATACTTCATGATTAGACAAAGTGGGAGGAGCTAAAAAAACATAATGATGATGGTGTATAAAGTCTTGAAAGATTTTAGGTAAACTATTTATCGTAGCATCCCCTTCCTTGATGGCTTTAATTATGTAAATAGCTCTTCTAGAATGGAGGAGAGAGATGAAATTTATGGTGACTTTATCTCCAATTTTCAACCAAAGTATTTGATCTCAAAGTTGAGATCCCTAGCTTTTTGAGCCTCCTTAATTTGGATTTTATGCCATCAAAGGGAAGTTTGAGTTTGAATATGAAAATTAAAAGGTGAGGCCTTAATTTATTGTGAAACCTAGAGGTATTCATAATTTGTGGAATTGTGAATGCATTGACAAAAAATAGAAGTGTGCTTACCATACACATGAAAAAAAGTGGTGGTGTGAGAAAGAGCATCAACCCACCACTGAATCCATCTAGTATCCCTATTTAGTTTGGGAACCAAGTTCTAAATTTTGATAATATGCCTGATAGTTCTTTCATGATTAAGATTACTTGTATTAAGATATAACTATGTTGAAGTGGTTATCACCTAAGGAGTAACCCATTCTATATTGAATTGATTAATTTTTTAAAAGGACAACACTTACAAATACCAAAAATGAAAATGACTGTTAATATATTGTGATTTTTTACTTTGAATTGATTAATTTTTTATTTAAAATATCAATATTGAAAAGGATAACAGTTAAAAATATGAAAATACTAATATATAAAATGACCTTTAATGTTGGAAAAAACATGACACCAAAATGAAGCACATGCTCTGACACCAACTAGTCATCCACTAGGAGACAAGGAAACAAAACCACTTAGGATGGACCATGTAGTGGTGATGATGGATATAATTATTGCTTTGATAATGTCTATATGTTAGCAGACCCTATTTTTTTGTTACCATATTTTAAGCTAACATTTTACCTCAATAAAAATTCTAAGACATAAATACTAACCAACTACTATACTATATAACATTTTGTATAATATTATCTAATTAATAATAGATATACTAAAACATTCTAACAGTAAAATGACATTTAACAGATATTTTTTACATTAAATTGATTATTTTTATATTTAAAATAATATGTATTTTTTAATATTATTCATACCAAAAATAAAAAAATAGATGGGTACTTGAAATTTAAATTATATGCTTTATTAAAAATTTAAAAAAACACTTGAGATGGGTATTTTAAAATTCATATCAATATATTGTAAATGTAAGTCCATAGAGACCACACTAAAACATTTAAAATCATCAAACCAACATGCTCAACAAAATACACACACAAATATAAGTATTAAAACCTAGAGTGCTCAACTAAACATTTACAAGGATAAATATATTAAACCCTAAAATGCTCAGCTAAGCATTTACAAACATATAGATATATATTTTTTAAATCTCCACTAATACTAGAAAAACTAAGTGCTTGTCATAATCATTGTTTTTATATTTATTGAAACTTATCTTTCAATGAAGGCCAAAATTTAGATATAGGTTTCAAACGATAAAGTATGAAAATATGCATTCACTATATTATAAGGGATAGAGAGTTGGGCACAAAACTATCCATTATACATTACCCTTTCAAGAAAACATAGAAAAAATAAATGATATCCTCAATAATCCTATTACCTCCAAGGTCATAGGAGATGATAAGATCCAAAGATATAGAAAGATGTTATACAAACTAATAATCAATATGAATAACTAAATATTGCTACACATTTTGTTTAATTAGGATGAAGATATGAGGGAATCCTTAAGGTGGGCCTATAAGTCTCCTTGAGAAAAATAAAGGTTACACTAATGCTACATTGATAGAGATGGAAAAATATCTAAGAGGTATTGAGGAAAGGAAGATTGATGAATTGGAAAACCAAGAATAGGAGCATTCTAAGGAGAAACAAAATGCCCTAAAGCTTCCATGTCTTCTTCATCCTTATAATATATAAGAATGACATCTAAAATGACAAAAAAATGATATAGATAATATTTTAACACACTGTTCATGAGATTCATAAATGTTAAAGGTGCATTCATCAACCCAAATGGTAACATAGTAAACTCTTAATTCCCATAACGAGTTCTAAATGCCATTTTTAAAATATCCTCATCTTTTATTATTAATGGATGATATCTATCTCTAATATCAGTCTTATGAAAGACAATTTCTCCTCAAATTTGATAAAAAATATCATCTAGTCATGGTAGTAGATACCTATTTTTGATGGTCACTTTATTCAACACTCTATAATCAATGCAAAGCTGAAGAGTGTTATCCTTATTCTTGATGAAGATAATTGGTGCACCCCATGGTGACAAACTTAGTATAATAAATCCTTTTGAAAATAATTCTTGAATTTATGCCTTTAATTCAACTAATTCAATGGTTTTCATTTTATACATTACCTTAGACTACGGTTTTGATCATGTTTGGTATCTATAAATAAATCAAACTCCCATTTAAGATGTAATCCTAGCATTTCATCTAGAAACACATCATGGAAATTCCTAAGGAAAGGATAATCTTCAATCTATGGTTATTTAATTTCCTCCATTTCATTTATCTTAGCGATAAATGATTAACATCCTTTTCTTTGGGCCTTCCTGAGTTGCATTGTAAAAATCTACTTAAGCCTTAACTCCCTTTTCTTGCCCTTAATTAGTATCTAATTTGTAAAATCATCTAGAACCTCAACCTTTTTCTGATAATAGTCAACATTGTCCTTATGTGTTGCAAACCAATTGACTCCTAGGATCACATCATATAACCCTGGTCTTACAACATAGATATCCACTATTATTATGAATTTAGGCAACCTAATTTCTGCTTTGATTGAACACATATCAACTTGGACTCTAGAATCATTCCCATATTATACCGACCATAGATTAGCCATTGCACCATATTTTTTAGATAATTTATTTAGAATTCTAGGAGCTATAAAATATTTATTAGCCCCTATATCTATCAAAATGGAAACTAGATGTTTAAATAAAATACTTGATAGTTATATGCATGAAGCTTGGAATTCAACTTATCGATTATCAACTATTACATCAATATGTTGATGAAAATTTCCTTGTTGAAGGGAAAAAATTGTATTCCTCAACTTATTTTGGGTACATTCATGCACAAAATGGTCACCTCCATAGATGAAACAACCTCCTAGTGGTCCCTTTCAAATTGTTGGTTTCCCTTGAAACCACCATTGGAACCATTACCCAATTTATTACTAATTAAACCACTATTGAATCTAGTATTTTGACTCTTGAACTAGCTTTAGAATCTCCACTCCTCTGCTTCTAGTTCTTCTTCTTGAAAGTTTTCTTAGAAATTTCAAACTTTTTATTAAACTTGTCCCTAACTTGAGCAAGAGATTTCAACTTTTGCTTTTGTTTGACTACTTTCTCAAAGACTTGGTCCATGGTAGATAGCCCATGAACATATACCTCTCCACCATTATGAGGTTTTAAATGCATGATGAACTTCCTAACCCTAAACCTCTCATATGTTTGATACTGAGGTACATATTTTAGAAGTTCGGTAAACTATCACAAACTGATCCCAAGTAGTGGTTGTCAAATTCATATTCATTTATGACTTCTTATTGGCCCACCACATAGCTACTTCTAGCCTAATGATAATCTCCTAAATGGATTTGGTGCCATCATAGTAGTTTTGAATCTCAAAATACTTATCCATTTAAATCTATGATGATTTAGATTCATCTCTCATAATGGTTTCATCAAACTTAGGTGGATTCACCTTTTTCATATCCTTTGCCAATTCCATGGCTACATATGCTCTCTCATATTAAGGTACTTCCTTGTGTCTTTGCTCTTAAAGGATTTATTATTCTGATATTCAAGATAATATTGATGCATTTCTTACTCATGTCCATGAATTTTCTATTTTAGGGCTATGATTTTGTCCTTGGTCACATTCATGGTTATAAGAATATGATCTAACTTTGTTCCTTGTTTAGTGGCAAACTAGTTAGGATCAAATGTATGGTTATTGTAATTGATATTCAAAAGACCCTATCCATATTATCTTAATTTTACCATTCTTATTTATATTAACATAAGAATAAAAAATTGTTAGCAGACTCACTAAGTCCTAGAGTTTGAGCCACAACTTTGATATTACAATGTAACATCCCCATAGGCATTTACTAGATTAATGCAACATTTTTTTAAAAATTTTACATAAAACCTATTATTTCATTAGATTAAACCATGAGAATATAATTATTTATCTTATTATATAAATTATATTACACATAATTAAACATGTAGCATTAACAATTAATGATCACTAGCATCTTATGTAACATAACATAAATCCATAAGGAAAGTAATTACATTAAAATCTAGCCATGATTGGTACAATGATACATATATTGTTATCAATTTAAAGTAAGTAATCAATTACATTTTCAATATACATTATGTCTCAACATAAATATAATAATAGATACAATGATCCATGAAGCATGAGTCACTCTAACTCTAGTATCTTTGATAATCATAAGTGTAGTCTCCAATAAGTACTATAATGGGGAGGGAGAGCATCATATGAGCACTTTTCCACACCAACCATGGACCATATATCTCCCATACAGTCCCTTAAATAAGGAATGGCACTCCATTCATGAATGGCTAGATAATAATGGTGTGGGAATCCAAAGAGACATGCTAGTACCCATGTGCACTAAGATTCCACTATATGATGTGTACCATAAAGAAAATACATTATAAAATTATATCTGACAAACATGTAAATAATACATATGATATGATAATGTCTATATAAACATTACTTTGGCTAAAGTTTTCAAATATCTATTGATCTTTAGGATCAGTCAAATTCATACACACCACTTGATCAGATTACCTTCATCTAGCATTGGTGGTGCTAAGTAAGCTATTAAATTCTATCTCACTACTTATTACCAACAATATGAGATTTGGTTAAAGACTATATAACCAACAGATTCATACTAATTAATTCTTATTATCAAGTATAATTTAAGCTATATACATGAATAATCACTTTATATACATTTATTCCATCAAACATATGAATGAATATCTATTCTTATTATTATATCATAAATAATAATCATGACAAATAAGTTTTAATCACCAAATGGGTAAAATAAAATACATACTACATGTTCTACTTTCTGTAAGTAAATATCAATGTAACTAAAATCAACATTCTCATAATATCTTTAACATATTACTCAATTATAACAATAGCCATAAGAAATTAACCTATAAATCCAAAGTATAATTTGTCCTTACATTATACCTATTTGGAGGTGTTATGCATATTATTAAATCACTCTACCCTTTAGGTTTATGACTTCATTCCAAAATAAAGAAACTATAACTATAGGTACGTATCTAAAATATTCATACTAGCTATATATGTGCACGTGGACCTAAGTGCACATATAAATATATAACATATGTCTATACACTTTATATATCCCATAATATATATATATATATATATATATATAGTTTTGTCATGCTATGGTATTTTCTATTTATTTCAAGACTATATGATTCAATAACCTTTCTATGAACAAACATATAAATCTAAAAAGGGTTTTAGTATTTCCTTTAGCCTCTAAGTAGATTCATAATAAACTCCATATTAGATGTGGTATGATTTTGACCCCAAAACTATTTCAAATCTAATACCCTTTTTCCCTTTATAAATAAGTTCTTCATCTGTGTACATATTATTGGAAAACAAAATATAATAAGCATAAGACCGACACTATGCTTTGTTTTATCCATTATATAATTATATATGTACTAAAGTTCTTAAATGAAACTCAATATCCAAATTGACTTCTAAAATATCCACAATAGACCTTACTAATTTGAAAACATTCCAAAAGAGGTAAATTGTTCATAATCATCTGTCCATGCCCATATACAATTGGATTTATTATTTATTATATTTAGAAGGCATTTACACTATAAATTTTTCCTTAGTTTGACTATCTGATAACATATAAAAGATATAACCTTCCCTTTGATTTACTATCAAAACATACTTTGTTCTATATGTTCCTAGTTTGTAACCACGCTACACAATTCATTTTATCTTATGTTCACCTTGATTATTATAGTTCAATGTCATTCATTGATTATATAAATTTGATTTAAAGTTATAATAAACATTCAATCCATAAAATATTTATGTATACTCATTTTATAGCATATTACACAGTCCAACTATTTTCCAATTCACAATGTTTAATTATGGCTTCACATAACTATCTATGCTCTATATTTTGTTTAACATACATACATACATACATACATACATATATATGTATGTATATGTACCCTATGACTATATTTTTTCATAATTAATCAAATCCATGTATATATATATATATATATAGTAATTCTATTCATAGTTTTATCTATTGAGTTTTATAGAGTTGTTATCAAGTCAATAGTCTAGTCATCGACTTCATAATTATAAAAATGTAAAGATAGTATGTAGACTTCTATATTGAATAACTTGAAAACCTTTTTAACTCAAATCTTGATAGTAAATAACATTTTAGACATATATAAATATATATATATATATATATATCTCTGTGTGTGTGTGTGTGTGTGTGTGTGTGTGTGTGTGTGTGTGTACATTTATATATGTATGTGTGTGTGTATACACACACACACACATATATATACACATACATACATACATACTTAATAGGTCAATTTTATAATTCTAAGTTTATATATATATATATATATATATATATATATATATATATATATATATATATATATATATATATATATATATATATATATATATATATATATAATATTTCTTTCAAACATTTTGCACATATGTACATACCTCTAAGGATTCAAAATTTAATTTTATATATATATACACACACACATATACAATAGTATCATCTAACCAAAGTTTTTATTTAAGATAGGGCATGGTATTTTTATGAAATTAAATTTTGTATACCCTAATGGCTCAGTACCTAAAAACAATCCAAATTGTAGTCTTAGGAATTTATAAGGTATTTGGCTTAGTTTTGTGGATGGCCACGCCATCTACAAGACTAAGCATGTGTTCTAATATAATTTTTCATACATTTATAAAACCTAGGAATTCAAACCATAAACATTAATTATACAAGAAAATGAAATTAATTACTTCACCAATCTTGGAAGTTGCTTCCAAACTAAGATAAAACAAATTTAATTTCTTTCTCCTACTTTCTCTATGTTTTTCTTCTCTTCTTCACCATACCTCATATCCTCTCATCTTGTCTCTTATTTTATTCTAATTTCCCATTTAGTCTTGCATGCAATCTCTCCCAACTTGTAGTCACTATGCATAAACTATTTTTTTCTAGTCTAACAATGACTAAAACCAATTAACTTCCATTAACAAAACTTATAAAATCCCTAATTTCCCTTTACTCAAACTTTCCTCCTTTTATTTATCATTATTTTAGTCATTTCAAATCTTTGTATGGAAATATGCTTTACATATCCGAGTACCCTACTTGAAAGTCCACTTTTTAATCATTTAACAAAATGATAACTATACTTTTAATCTTAACGTAGCTGATGCATGTTTAAAAAAATTAGACTTAGATCTTAGGATAGTATTTAGGATAATTTAACCTCCTTCAATAATTAGTAAAGGTAATTATATCCTTTATTTTTATTTAAATATGACTAACATAACATCAATTATCTTCTTATATCAAAATGATAGAATAGGCAATTATTTATTATAATTATAACAAGATAATTGTTTGGGTTATTACTAATTTATATAAGCTATCTATGTCTTTCATTATCTTAATAGTTGAAGGCATATATTGATATTATTGAATATCAATAATAAAAATCTTAATGTTATAAAACATTGTAAAGACATTTTTTTAGTCTATATATAATAGTAATAAGATATCATCTCCATAGATTTACATTCCCGTAATTATAAACAAAATAAGTAAAGTAGCCTATATAATCATTATGCAATAAGTCTACATAAAATATATAGAATGCAATGACATACAATATTTATTCCATATATAAGTACTAACATTTACTAACACACAAACTCTAATATTTAACTAAAATCAACTTTAATAATGTACTAACTCTAACAATCCAAAACATAATGCATATAACATATAAATTCTAATATGGTATGTTCATGGGTTTAGAAGTTCCTTTGTCATACTTCACCATCTCCATCTACATCATCCTCTTCAATTATGCTCTTCCTCTATCATGCTCTTAGGGATGAACTCTCCTACATTCAACTCATGATAAGAAGGCAATTATTTTAATACATCATGATATATATCATAAAATAATGTCATAACAACAAATTTAACATAATTTTTGATTTAAAAAATCACAATATAGCCAAATAATAGTAATGAAATCATGAAATCCAAGTAACATACAAATATCCCATAACAACTCATGATTTATAGTTTATTTTAAAAATGACTAATAAATCTAACAACCATAATAATCCATGTATAATTAGGTAAATCAACTTAGTGAAAAATCAAGATGTAACATTTAGGATGACCATAATAATATATTTTATTTGAAAATTAGATGAATTTTGGTAACTTGAAACTTGTATTAGTGTTGAAGACATAGATTGCACCCTAGCTGAGCAAAGGATTGTTCAGGTCCTCTACTCAAATCTAATCCATCATGGGGTTTACACTAGGCTAGGGGTTACATAATCTTGGGTCTAACCTCTACGATTTTAAATGAGGATAGCTCTTTAGATATGATAATTTTAATCTATTTTTCCTAAAACTTAATCTATTAGGATGAAAATGGGGGAGAAAATACATGAATTAAAACCTACTCTATGTGGTGATGCATCGAATGTTCAATTATTCACTCTCAGCTTAGACACTTTCATGACTACTACTGAATCTAATGGAGACAAGGACTTATCAGATTCTATTAGAAGGTTACAAAAATTATTATTTTATATGAAGGTCGAAGAGATACCTTCAACTTGAAGGATAAAAAGAGATAGGTTTATGCAAGACACTATGGAATTATGAAAATTCAAGGAAAACCTCACTAGCCAACACTTCACACAACCTACAAGAAACCAATAGACTTGAAGTAAGGTACATGAAGGACATATAGATGATGAATAGGAAAAATACACTCTATAAATAAAATTTTAATAAAGCACACTTATAATTCAACTAGAATTTGAGATGTCTTATATTACTTCAAAAGATTTTTTACAAAGTGATTTTGGTAAAGCTTCACTAGATCAAGCCAAGGGATCCAAATCAAGAGCTCAAAGATTGTTATAAAAAAATGGGGTGAGAGAGGGGGTTAAACATATGACCCTTAATAAATTTAACCCAACCATATTTGATCAATTAGCATCGATTTGAGGATGTTAAGTCATTACTCATCAAATAAGAATAATTCCCTAAGGATCTTGAAACACTAAATGCCCCACTATCTTCCTCAATCATGCTTGGTGCTCTTCATGTTACTAGGTAGTTACTTGATCTTCATCATGATTTTCTTTCTAACATTATTTTCATAGTCACCATTCTATCATTACTTCTAAATCTTAAATATAGATCTATTATGGATGAAAACCAATCACCATATTAGTTTTCATATAGTCATGATTGCAAATGCAGATCTATAGGCTAGGTTTCTTCCATTTGAATGAGATGTGAAACATATTTCTAGAAGCTCTTGAAAAGTTTTTTAGGCCTTTAATGGTGTTAGATAGCTTTGTAGGGTCTATTCCTAGTAAATTAAATCATGTTTTATTTTTCATTTATGTATTCTACCTACTCATGGTGGTGAGTTCCTTTGTCCAAAGTGTCTACCTTTGTGGTATCTCCTTGAAATATTTACTCTAGTTGAACCTTAGGTTGCATTTCCTCTCCACTAGAGTCCCTTATCTTTCAAATTTTTTATTGACCACTGATGTAATTTTTTTGTGATTAAACATGCACTATTGATCAACTTAGACCCACTAATATTGTCAAGTTTATACTCACCATTGGATATTTGATCTGATCAAACATCAAAAATTGATCTACTCCAAGAAATTTTTAATCTTTGACCTTACACACACCATTTATCTTCCTTTACACAAATTAAATGTGTACCATTGATCTACCTGATAGTTTCCATGGTCATGACACTTGGTAACTGTGTATTTATCTATATGATTCACTACATTGTTGACCACCCACTCACCGTTGATCTACTTTAGTATGATGAATCCAACATCATTGATTATCTTAGACCCACTAGCTTTGTTAGTCATCATGTGTCATTAGATATTTTATCTAATTGAACACTGAATGTTGATCTATAAGAACATTTGAATTTAAAAGGCTATTTCATGAGGCTCAAATTTGATGTCTACATGCATGTCTTACTTGTTAAAGATTTTTAAATCCTAACAATTAGTTCTTGTAGTTTTAACTTAACATCCTCATGCATGTTTCACTCTAAATTTTCAACTTTAAAATATTATATCTTTAGATAGAGAAGACATCAAGATATGAAATTTTTAGAGGATGATCTATGCATGAAATATTTTGGCCCGAGAGAATTTTTAAGTGATCTCAAAATATATGACCAACTTTCTCCACTTGTTTTTACATGATGTGTCATGACAGTTTAGTCCCTTAAGATTGCCAAATTTACACTTTAAGCCTACATAAAGTGTTTCAAAAGATTTTTAAGTGCCTTGATCTTCTCTTGTAGCGTATTTTCTCCTTATGCCATTGGATTACTCTTTAATCAAGACCTTGATCAGCTTCTTATTATATATTAGGGAAATTTTAGTGTGTAGGCCAAATTGGATAATAATTATGGTAGGACACTTGCATCAACACAAACCTCTAACTAGAACACAAGTGTCAGGATAGTTGAAAAAATGATTTAGGTCTAGAACTTGTAGAGATGGAAGATAAGTAAGTTTATAATATTCTAGGTAATAAAGAAGGTATGGATCATTCGAATACATAGGCCAGACTAAGAAAAAATAAATAAGACAAAAAGAGATAGTGTTTATGAAATTAAAAATACATCAAGTCTAAAAATCAATCCTAACTCAAAAAAGATAGATCTATTTAAACTTTTGATTGGGGATACATTAGATAATTGGAAACATGACCAATATGCAGATTGATGGACCTAATTAAGGGATATCCTATAATAATAATAATAATAATAATAATAATAATAATAATAATAATAATAATAATAATAATAATAATAATAATAATAATAATAATAATAATAATAATAATAGGGAGGGTTCTAAATCCTCTAATCAAGCACAATCAAGTAATAACCCTAACTAGTCCCTATGTTTTCATATTCACTATACTAATAAAAAGTAAAGTAAAGAAATCTAATCTAGTGCTCACCAAATATTATGGGATAATATGAGGTTTAGTAAATAAATGGAAATAAACATGCATAGGAGAATATCAATTAATCTATGTATGAGTAAAAACCTAATTCATGGAGAAGAAGAGTAATATTATTCGAAAGACAATACTTGTGTTACTTGTATCTACTAAAGAGAGGAGTAAATTTAGAGAATACTTACCTGAAAAATGAACCTATCAAGACTTAATCTTTCCCTTAGTCAAAGGGTCTTCAAAAAAAGTTGTTATGGTTTGTAAGGATCACAAATAAAGGTCAAAGCATTGAAGACTTTCCACAAGACTAGATTCTCCAAGTAGAAACCCTATTCTAAGACTCTTCAAGTAGAATGGTGGATGATCAAATTATAAATAAGTGCAAGTGAATAATAACTCCTAATCATCATAAATAATGATGAAATGATCTTATATATATAGGATTTAACCCTAAGCCATTATAAAAGTTTTGGCCAATAGGGTCAACCTAGTTGACCTAGTACTATTATGGATAAAAATTCACCAGGTCATGGGCTAGGTTGGCCAAAAACTGACTGAGACCCTAAATGAATTTCACCCATAAGATTATAAGGTCACCCTAGTTGACATAGTATTTTAAATTGTTGAAAGCGGTTTAAAGTGAGTAAAAGAGCTATGAAAGATGGGAAATTAATGGAAGAGTGTGCAAAAGAGGAGTTATAGATTAGGGAAATGTTTTCAAGAGTTTCTTGGATTAGTAATAAGTGGAAATAATGGACAATAATCATGCAAAGCACCAATAGTTTTCCCACCCATTTTTGGGTGTACCCCTTAGGTTATGTATTTAGAGATATTGAGTCTCAATGGGTTCATACAAGATAGAAAGCATCAGTAATTGGTAAAAGTTAAAAATATTATGTGTATACATATGCCCCACTCAAAGCTCATCACAAGTCATTCATGTTCAACAGGGGATGGTGCTTAGAGAAAGAACATAGTAATACATAATGCTAAAGCTAAAAAATGTTGTAGTATTTTAAAATTAAAAGAACTAAAATTTAAATGATTGAAATGGAAGTAACTAAAATGTAAATGTATGTTTACCTTGACTTACCTTTATCACTAGATAGTTGTCTATTATGATTGTAGTTTTGATTATGGAGGGCATAGAGACTAATTTCGACAAACCCAAGATTACAAAACTAAAGAGCAAAAATAAAAAAAATGTAGGAAATCCAAAATAACTAGTGCTATATGGATGGGATGTGTATGGAAATTTGGTAAGTGAGGGTGACAAGTGTTATGTTAGACCAAATGACTAGGTTAAAATTTAGAGTAAATTAGGTAACTAAAAATCCAAGGCTACTAAAGACCAAAAAACTCAAATAAGTAAACCTTGAGTAATAAATGCAACCTCACCAAATCAAATCAAGGATACATCTCAAAAAGTATCATAATCAAACATCAATGTGAAATTAGTAACAATCCTTACTTAAACAAAAATGGGCAAGAAAAAATGGTAAAACAACATTAATCAATAATAATTAATAATTCTTAATCAACCATCAATGGAAAAATGTGCGTAAAAGGGAAAACTTCATTGATGAGTGACAAGTAACAAGCCAACCTCACTCAATAATGGAAAAAGTAAATGAAAGTAGAAATAGACTCAGGTGTCCATAAAAAGGGTAGTAAAATAATAACAAATGGTAAAATTAAATCAAGGCATGTCTAAAAATGTAAATCCATGGTGTAAAGAAAGTAATCCAAAGTTGCTAAAACGTATTATTTTTCTCTAAGGATAGATAAAATTGAAACAAAGTAGTGGTATCATGTTTTTAAGATGTGAAGAATAAATAAGTATAAAAGAGGGAAAATAGATTTAGAATAATAATTTAACTATCAAGGGGTAAATTTAAATAGGTGGATGGGAGAATGAAGGAAATTTTTATCGAAGTCAAGACACTCAAATTAGGTTTGTCAAAACAAGAGGACTTTTGACCTTAAGGATTTTGAAGAAATTATATTAGCCACATAAGTCTTAGGTCAACAAATGAAGTATGTAGATCATCCCATGAAGGCTATATGTATGAAAATAAAAATGGACCTACCTTCCCACAATGTGGTCCCATTCCTTAGGACCCCTTACAAAGTTATCAGTCTACTATAAAGATTGGGTAATTACATGAGAAAGTAGGTAGCATGATAGAGTTTACTAAATTAACCTATTCCAAGTTACTACTCTAATGCACCCCAATGGACCTTGGTTCTATTATGAAGCAAACTATGGAGTTTGAGCTTAAATTGGAGATATGAGATGTGCTTGTAATCACATATTTTGGTGTGATTTTAAAATTTGAGATTTTTATGTTACCTTTTTATATATCATTGATTTGTGGTTTAAATGATTTATCTTTTAACTTTCTTGATGTATCTTTTTATTCTTCCTCCATACTGATTTGTAAAACCAAACATGGGTACTAAAGAAAACTTGCATTTGAATACTTGGGACTTGGTTACTAAGAGAGAGAAATTTAGAGATCATGGTGTCTAAGAGTCTCATAAAATCAATTGAAATAATATTTTTATCTTGACTTAAACGTTGTTTTATCCAATGTGGAGTGAAAGGAAAGGAGATCAAGAGGAATGAAACATGAAAAAATTTAAATTACTTCAAATTACAAAAAATGTGACAAAGGGTGAAAATAGGATATAATGATAATAAAGTTGTGATTCATTATCATAATAATGAGGGAAATGGAGTAAAACATGATAACATATATTTTTGTGCAAATTCCATCTACCAAAAGAAACAAAAGCTAAAGTTGAGAACAAGGATCAAGAACTTTTTGCATTCTAGAAAAGGGAATGATAAAATGCTGATTTTTTGAGGAAGGATAGGTCTTATCCATGGTCTTACACTAAAATACACAAAAGAGAAACCCAAAAGAGTGCCAAAATTTTTTTTAAAAATAAATGGGATAAGAAAAAGTTGACATTTTGTGAGGAAGGGTAGGTCATATCCATGGTCTTACACTACAACTCACAAAAGAGAAATCCAAGGTGTGCCAAAAAGCATGTAAAAAGTATGAAAATGAATAGATTATAGTACATCATGAGGAATAATTGGTATTATCCATGGTTTTACAATGAAACTCATGAGAAAAAATGGAAACCAAAAGACCAAAAAGGAAGGACCAAAATCACCTATGCTTGAAAAGCTTTGATTTTGCATTAAATTCTTATTTTTGTATTTTTGTAGATCTTTTATGATTTTAGGAAGGTTAAAAACTAGGGTATCTAGGTTTAAGTATTTGTTCAACTATTTGATCTTCATAAAATCATTTATGTCTACAACCATTGTCCCAAGCAAGGATGTTTATTAAGTGCAAGTATGATTGTACCTCAATTTATTAAACTTTCACCCTACAATTGTAAATCTTATTAAAACCAAATTTAGGTCAAGACAATGTTCAAGCTCTCATGAAATAGTTGGCCTCCTCAATTAGTCTTTATCAGTCTCTTCAAACCACAACATTAGGCTCACATTTCAAAACCATGGTCAGCATATGTATTAGGTTCATACCCACTTTCTAATTTCAAGAAAGCTAAATAAACTTTGAGCTTAGGGTTGTCCAAAAGGACTTATTGGAAAAAAGGAATAAGGAAACAAAAGAAAACACACAACAAAAACAAAAAAGCAATAAACAAAAGATAAAAAATAGATACATACATGTTTATATACAAACAAGGGATAGAAAGGAATGAACTAAAAGAAACTAACTATCCTACCTACACTAAGTTTAACCATCTTACAGAGTTACTCCATAAAAAAGACCTCAAGAGGAGTAGAAGAGAAGTAATGATTGAGGTACTTCCCATTGGTGGGTAGTGTAAGCTCTGCTCCTTGTAAGTTTTTGAGTCTAAAGGTGTTGTCTTTTAGTGTGTCTATAATATGATAGGGGCTAATCCATAGAGGTGTGAACTTGTCATGTTTTCCCTTAGGATTAGATGATTTATTCCAAAGGAGAACTAAGTCCCCTTGTTTGAACAACTTGATCTTTGATCATTTGTCAAACCACCTCTTTACCATGGTTTGATGTCTACTAAAATTAGAAAAGGCTTCTTCCCATGCATCTTCCATCTAGATGATGTCTAGCAATCTTGAATTTTCAAGCTCCTAGACTTCATCCATATAATCTTACATGAATTTACACATAGGAAGCTTGAGAGTGATAGGGAAGATAAGCTCTTAGCCATAAACCAATAGAAAGTGTGATGCCTTTAAGGCTTGTTTTATCCTTATCCTATCTTCCCATAGTGCATACTTGAGAAGCTTATGCCAAGTCCTAGGATTATTTGTAGTGGACTTCTTAATTATATTATTTAAGTTCTTGTTGTAGACTTAGACACTCTATTTCCTTGACGGTATGGGTTGAATGAAAACTTGAGACAAATTCCATTATCATATCCCCATTCTATCATCTATATGGATATAAATGCATATCCATTATCACACACCAAAGAGATTGGAGTTCCAAATTTGGTACATATGTTCTCCTCCAAGAAACTAATCACTTCCTCAGTCTACATTATTTGGTGGCTACAAATTTATTCCACCTTATGCAATAATCTATGGTAATCAAGATATACTTTTGACCTTCTAATGAATTAGGGTTGATTACCCCTAGAAAGACCAAGCCCCATTATGTAAATGAATTATCAACCATGATTGGTTGCAAAGGCATTGCTTCCTTAGGCTCCTTGGTGATGAATAATTGGCATGAGTGACATTCCCTCACGTGCTTGTGAGCATCCTTGAAAATACTTGGCCAATAGTAGCCACCTCTATGGATCTTGTGGCTTATATTCTTCCTAGATGGGTGCCTATTATCAAAATTCTCATGGAAGGTGCTCATGATTTGGATAGCTTCTTATTTTGAGACACATCTCAGGTAGACCCCTTAAAAGTTATTTATATATAAGACCCCATCTTTGATAATAAAATGGGTTGCCTTGAACTTAAGGGACCTATTTTGATCCCTTGTTAGTCTTATAGGATAGGTACCATTAATTATTAAATGAATGATAGAATCATACTACTCACTAGCTTGAAAGCTTTACTGATCAACTTGCATAATACTTATCTTAGGGATGGTATTAACAATCATTTATATTACACCTTAGCACCTTACCAATTTTACCATTTTCATTTCTATGTCATATTCTTGTAAAACTAACATCCATTCACCTTTATGTTCTCCAAGTTCATTCTGGATCAGCATGAGCTTTGTGGTAGGGTCAGGTAGAGAAACATGCACCTTTTTTCTAAGGATATAGTGCCTAAATTTCTTCACTACCTTAACTAATACATATACTTGTTTATCAATCAAGGAATAGTTTAATTCAACATTATTAAAGTTAGTACTAATGAAAGCTATTAGGTGATCACACCCATCAACATTTTGAGTTAAAACTACAACCATAATATGGTCAGATGTAAAATAATATAGATATAAGTCATTTGAAAAGTCAGGACTTATCAATACTAGATCTTGGCTAATTGCTTCTTTGATGTTACTAAATGCCTTCCTGGATTCCTCATTTCAGGTGACATTGGCATCCTTATTTAGCATGTCATGCAATGGATTGACAATCTCTACAAAGCCAAAAATGAATTTTCTTAAAATTTTTATCTTACTAGAAAATGATTTTAATTCTTTCTTACTATTTGGATGCTCTATCTTAGATATGGATTCCACTATTTCAAGATTTATGGAGATTTCATCTTTAGTTATGACATGACCCAGCAATTTACCTTCAGTAACATAGAAGATGTTTTTTTTTGAGTTTAGGGAGATTCCATACCTTTTTCATTTCTCAAATAATTACTATAAATTTATAAAGTGATCTTCCCTATTTTTTAAAAAAATGGTTAGATCATCCATATATAATGATACACTTACCAATCAGACCTTGAAAGGCATGATACATAGACCTTTGAAAAGTATCTCCTATATTTATTAGCCAAAAAGGCATTATTTTATAGGCAAGAGTCCTTTATTTAGTTTTGAAATATGTCTTCATCATGTCTTCTTTGTCAACCAACAACTAGTTGTATCCTGAAAAGCCATCAAGAAAAGACATCATGGTTGATCCTGAAACAACTTGTATCACTTGGTCAAGAGAGGGAAGAGGATATTTATCCTTTTCAAATGCTTTGATCAAATTTATAAAATTAATTCATAGCCTAATCTCACCATTATTCTTTTTGACTAGCACCAAATTGGCCACCCAAGTAGAATTCTTGATGGCAAACATAATTTTAGCACCTAGCAATCTCTTGACCTCTTTAAATATCATTAATTCTAAGAAAAGGTTCATAGGTATTTACTTTTGCCTAAAGGGTTTACAAATTTATTTAATGTGTATAGTATGGGTGATGACTCTTGGATCAAATATATTCAAGTCATCATAAGACCAAGCTATGAGATCTTTGTACTTGGTTAATAGCTTTTTGCCCTTCCTATCCTCAATGTTAGTGCAAGATTTTCTAACATTAACCAAATGGGGTTAATATTGGAGCCAAGATCAACAACATTGTAATATTTCCCACATAATTTGGTAATATTATAAACCTCAACTAGTTTTTCTTGATCAAACAACCTTTCTAAGGCAATCATGCCTTTGGGAATCTTATTATCATTTAATTGAATGACTTTACCCTCAAACTTGCCTTCTCTAAGTGCATTTTCATTAGTCTCATCAATGATGTGACCCTCAAATTATTGATAATTAGTCATGAAATCCAATATCTATTGATCATTACTAAATACTTAAAAATGATTCACATTATCAAGGATTGAAGGACAAGGTATCAGCTCAATGCTAAAGTTGGGCAAGTCTAGGTTGGGCATGAAGTTGGTTACAATAGATGCCAACTCATTAGTATCTTGGTTCTCCTCTCTAAGGATGGAAATAATGTTAAAGTCATTACAAGACTCAATTACATCCTAGGCACTAAACTTATACCTCTTGAGGTATGAGAGTTTGCATTGATATTTACTTCTTACCTAGTTGACTACTAGTTCTAAGTCACCATAGACTCGTAGTTATTTGACATAATTTTTGATAGAAAATTTCAAACCTAGGATAAGGGCCCCATATTTAAAAAGTTTATTGGTGAAAATAAACTATATCTTATAGGAATCATGGTAATTCTTACCAACAGGGTCAGTTATAACAATGCCTACTCTAAGTCTAGCTTTACACCTAGCTCCATCAAAATATAGTTTTCATAGCCCAAGAATAGCATGAGTACTCTTAAGATCACATACCTTTGAAATATCTAGGGTGAAAACCCCTAATTCTGAGTTAATTATTTTGACCCTTTCATTAATATAATTCTACTTAGTGATCATGTGCTTCATCCTCAGCTCTCTCTCAACCCTGATCTAGTTTGGACTCCCTTCCAAGCTAGCCATAAATGTGAATAATCCATGGACATGTAGCCATTCATAGCTTTGGTTCATTACCTAATTAACAATATTCCATAAATATCAAGAATTTCAACAACTTGGATATCAATAAATTGCTTTACTCTAAGCTCAAAGGCCAATTTCATATAAACATTTAGTAATTCCCCAATCACATTTACTCTATATTTATCTAATTGAGTAACAACTCTTTTAGACTTAATAGGTGTCAATACAAGTTATTTGTAAATACCTATTGGCATGATATTGGTGGATGCACCATAATCTAATAAATAATTGTGCAAACTCTTATCAAACATCTTGATTGTAAGCAGGAAAGAAGGATATTTTGCTTTAGTTTTGTGCACAATCACATTAGCATTGTCAGCGTTGGGTAGTTTGATGGATTTATTTGATAATGATTCTGGCAAGAGGTCCCTTTTTTATATGATCTATGTCAATTAATGAAATTTGATGTTAGATTTTATCTTTTTCATGTCTTCAACAATATTATAACTAGTCTTATTTGAAGAACTAGGAACATCAACATTATGCTTAGAGGTAATCCCTTTGGGTGGTTCTGGATCATTACTTGAAAAAGTGTCTAGAGGAGATCTACAGTTATTTTTAGGAGTTGAGGTAGTCAAGGGTTGCCTTTTATCTCTATTCTTCAAAGGATAAGTCTTCTTAAGGAATTTTTGGAAGGCCTAGATTTCCTTAGGGACATCATTAGGTTTGTTGTCCTCTTGAAAAGGGAAATCAAAAGTCTCCACCATGAAAGTTTGATCAGTAAGATTGGAGCCTGAAGTACCTACACCACTATCCTTATTTGGGACTATTTCAAATGTGTCTAAATCTTCTTGTAAATCTTCAAAAGACTTACAAAACTCAATTCAATCAACTCTCCATGCTTGGATATATAATGCATTCTACAATAATTAGGCAAAGTAATGTTAGTAAGATTAATGTCCATAGTCCTATTTAATATGGTTAATTATTATTAATATTGTGGAAACTATCATTCTAAAACCTATTGTTAGGCATATTAAATCTTTGGAATGATAAGTTCATACTAGAGCTTTCTCGATTATTTCTAACTTATTTTTGTAGCTGAAGGAAATTAGTGCTTAACTTTTAGATCATTTTTAGGATAGACTCATTCTCATTCTTGGGAATTTTAGAAGTATGTACCTATTGATTATTAGTATCAAAATTAGGTACTAAATCTCTTTGATCATTTTCATTGAATCCATTAGTATCAACATGACTTAAGAATCCTAAATTTTGATTAGGGGTAGCATGAATCAAAGGCAATTGATTCAGATTTGGGAGTTGATTTGAGGCTAGAACATTTTGATTATTATTGGGGAAGATGTTCAGAATGGGAAAATATGGGTTGATATTTGGGACAGAGTAGGGCATTTGTCTCTAGGTATACATTTTATCGTTGATGATCATTGCTTCAGAAAAAGACCTGACTAATAATGTTATAGCTAGAAAAGATATTTTCAAAAATACAAAATTCATAGGATCTATCACATCTTTGTAGATTTATAGAGCTAAAACCTCATTAGGATTATAAGTTTCTATGGTCCTACTATACATTTTTTGGAAACTAACATTAAAGTACCTTATGGGCTTGCTTGCATCCTTCCTGATGGTGGTGAAATGGTGGTATATGACACATGGACTAACAATTTTTCCAAACTAGTCGATGAAAACATTAGTGAAACCATCCCAGCTAGTAATATAATTGTCAATAAAATTGAGAAAACATTTATATGGATCATATTTAAAAGTAAAGGGGAATAATCTGCATGTTACATCTTCATGTATGACATTTATCAACCTTAAAGTATCTTTAAAATATTTAATATTCTCTTTAAAAGTTACAATACTAGTTGGACTACATGTTGGCAAGTATTTTTTATGGTTACATAGGATATCATGTACCACACTTGGCATGTTGATTGAAGAATCTCCCAACCAAGCCATACCTAGATGAAGGTCCAAGGTAAGGGTATTTTGAAGATGTGATGTTGACAAATATTTGGAATGTCTATTCCTACCTTTATCCTTCTTGGTTCTTCTATGGACTTCAATCTAAAGCAAAGGTTCTCTTATCTTTGAATGTGATCTTATTTGAATCCTAGGTAATTTCATCTTGAATATTGAAGACCCTATTTGAAATACAATGTGTCAAATTAATCTTTATAAAGAATAAGGATTAAACCTGGATATTAAGCTAATTTTGTAAATATCATATAAATACTAGTAAAGGACATCAACCTTTGATTGAGTTAGCTCAAAGATGTGTCCAATTATTCAAATATGGTCTATCTTTATAAGTCCAAGCTCAAATAAACCTTTATTTATGAAAATATACCAATCTTTGATATAAAAAAAGCTATTCTAACCTCAAATACCATGAATTTTCAAATCTTAAGCTATCTTTACCAAAATCAAGAATCAAACTTCAAAGAACTATGATCTTTATCTAAAATAAGCACAAATATAAGTCAGAGACCACAAAAATCAATGATATTTACACTTCTAATCAAAGAATTACATACAAGTGCAAAGATAACATCAATCTTAGATCAACACATTAAGATTAGTAAAGATCCAATCAATTCACAAGGATGTTTAAATATTCCACAAACTTTATATTAATTAGTGGTTGGGAGCCACCATGGACCAAATCTTTAAAAAGTGTAAGTATTTATGCTAATACTAGTGAATTATGATTAAATATTAAACTATATACTAATCTAAATGGACATTTATAATAAAATTTGAACTAAAGTGATCTAGTTAAAAAAGAATCAAAAGAGAAGGGTAAGGCAAAAAGAGAATAAGTGATCATTGATCTTAGTCTCAACATTATTACAAAGTTATAATTACAATTGTGTATGCATTTAAAAAATATATAGTGCAAAATAGCATAAGCTCATATCTCACTAAACACCAGGCAAATATCCAAGGATGATATAAAGAAGTAAAAGTAAGAACTAAATTTAATTTAAATATTTGCTACCACACTCAAATAACATTAACACATTATAATGTAGAGCAAATAATATGAATCAAATTGAAGATCATTCAACTAATATAGCATAAGCACAAATTAACAACCCTGTAATCAAAGATGCAACTAAGAATTCATAGAAACTATTAAAATTTAAGACTTAAGACTAATAATTAATAGAAAAGACATGTAACAATTGACACAAACAAATTTGGAAAATCCTTTCAAAATTCTTTGATTGTATTAACTTCTCAAAGTATACAAATTTTGCTCAAAATTCTCTCCATTTACAAGATGGTAGTACTGCCTTTTATAGGAGGATAAGATAGTATACCACTCAATTAAAAGATAAAAATGTACAAGAAGTAGGGATAGCTATCCTTTTTATACAAAGTTCTGGAATACATTTGATTTTCCAAACTAAACTAACCTTGAGGTAAATATGCTAACAAACTAGCATATGCCTTTACAAAATAATCTTCCTCTTTCAAAATATTACAAAGCTTTTACAAAATGGAATATTAATTAGCTAGTTGGTAGGCCCTACACTTGATAACTTGATTTCTTGTTGTTGGAGGATGTTCATATATTTTTGGGGCTACTCATTAACTAACTCTAAGTCCATAGTCACTTTTAAGAGACATTCTTCTTCTTTGTCAACAAGCTTATTCAATTCCTAATCATTTATGGCCATGGCTTCTTTGATGCTTCTAACCTCAGCTATCCTTTATCTTGCATTAAGGATCATGTCCAGGATCCTACTGTTGTCTTCTCTAAACTGGCCTTGACTTTTAATTTTTATTTCCTAGGCTACCAAAGTAGCCCTATGTTTGAATTCATCATCCTTGATGATGCCTAGGATAATGGGTTGTCCAAGATTAGTCATCATGGTCCCAATGAATTTTTTAATCCTTTCCATTAGTTCCTTATCATCCTGTAGGAGTCTCTCTAGTTCCTAGAACCATGAACTTAAACTCTAGACCTTGTCAATAACAATTCCTAAAATTGCATTTAAGTGTCCTCAGCTTATTGTTTTGAAGCCAAGAATTTTCCTTTCAACTTGGATTTTGATCAACCCTATTATTTGATCCTCTAAATATTTACATTGGGATCTTATACCCTCATCCATTGTGTTATGTTGTTCTAATGCACTTTGCCTTAGCTTAATTAATTTTAAGGCCTCAAATATATCATATAAGGATTCATTAAGCAATTTGATCATTGCCTCAGGCACTAAAAAGATAACCTTTGTCTTTGAATACTCATTTTCCTTCCCAAAATTAGTTATAATTTGCTTCCCACTTCTAATTCCTAATCTAACCTAAACTAAATGAGCCTCATCTGGGCTTTCAACATCTTCTTCATAGATGGGTAGTTCACCAGGCTTATGTCCCCCAACTGGAGTTAATCCTATAAAAGGCTCAACCTTTTGGAATGTGAACTCTTTAGTACCCACCATGGCCTTTCTAGTTGTCACTCTCTCTAATCCAGTTATCTCTTAATTAAAATACATAGTAGTATTTAATTCAATATACTTTTTAGGTTCAAGACCCTACATTTGGGTACTACTTAATGCTCCAAAAGCATCAATCTTCTTCCTATCTAACCTTATAGTGCTCACTATTAATCTCTCTTCATTCTCTTGCATCAAATCCCTTATCCATGGCTTGATATTATCATATTCATCAATGTTAACCACTTTGGTCAAGGCCCATGAGTGGTGCCATGTTGGGATTTTCTACATTTTTTCATAAATGAACCAATCAATGATGATTGGTCCATGGATGGGGTACTTATCACTAAATAATTTTACCTCATTCATGGCGTGAGTGAAAGTCAAATTTGGCTTTTTTGATCCAACTAAGACCATTACTAATTTTTCCTTTCTCTTCTTCAATGTTGCCACTAAGACTAGGTATAGGGAAACCTATTTCCTTTTTTCCTTCTTAGCCTCCTTTATTTGGGTTTGTGCTTCTTCAAAATGATCCTCTTCTTCAAGAGATCCATATGCCTTAGAAATAACCTTGAGATCATCCTCCACTATTTTATCAAGCTTTAAGGCAGTCATGTCCAATTATTCCACTAGACTCTATTCTTTAAGGAAGGACTAATAATGATGGGCCCTCACCAAGTCTCTCTTCCAACTTATCTTTACCAGGACCTTGTGAAATCTATGCTTGGGGTTGTTTTACTTCCACTTGTGGTTACTCTTAAGGGGGCCTTGAAGGTCCAGGTAGCAATGGTATTACAAAGGTCCCATTTACCATATGCCTCTTAGGGGCTTATGATTACTGGTCAATCTATGCTCAATTCTACTATTATATCCCTTAATCCTAGATAATAATTCTTTGAAATTGTTTGATTTGATATATATGGTGTCATGGACACTAATTTGGTGCACATGCACTAGTTTGAGAAATTACTTGGATTTCAAGTGTGTAGAGACCATGACATTGGGTTCCCACATCTTTAGCTCATCAAATTGCAATTTGAAAGAGTCCCTATGATTGGCAATATTTTTCACCTGATCCTAATTATCTAACACATTTTTTCTAATGGTCAAAGGAAAGGGATGAATGAGGCCTTTCTTCTTATCTTGCACACTCTGCCCACATCATTAAGAACTTAGTATGCATTCTCTTGCATTGAAAACTTGATGGGAACATAGATAGGGAACTTGTAAGGTTGGATCAAAATCTCTTCAATTTTGATCACTAGACAATCTAGGTACAACAAGATGTCTCCCATTAACTCCACATTTTTCTTGATTAGAGGGCTTATCCTAGGCATAGGGATCCTTATGATGGACTTTACCAAGGCTAGATACATAGAGTCATAGATGAATTGGATCATATGCCTATATTTTAATATGTGTAGTTTTAAATAGTGGTGGGAGACTGTAAATCTACCCTTAATTGACTAATTTTTTATACAAGGGATCTAGGTGGAGGCTAGTAAGGCATCCAACAGATAAGACATCATAAATAATTATGTACTAGTCTTCTTCTTAATGGTTATGAATTGTCTTTCTAGATATATGCTTATCATTTATCCAATTGGGGGAGTGATCCCTTTCTCTACCATCAAGTAAATGTAAGACACCCAACTCATGTTAACATAAGTTATTGAAGGGGTTCTAGAGATTATATTTAATAGATTCATGATTACCCTAACCCCCTCTCTAAATTAGGCAACTAGGATGTTGCCAACAGGTTCTCAGATCACATGGTTACCTTGGAGCAAACATGACCTAAGGATGGTGTCTAGATCATTTTTTCCATTCCATTCCTTAATAGTGGGAAAATCCACTTAGGGTTTTGGAAGATTATAATAACTATCAAAGGCCAATGGGGAAATGAATGAAATTATTTTAAAGGTCCTTTCATGAATAATTTAACCCTACTTAATCCTATAGTCATTTAAAATAAGAGCAAGGATGTCAATATAGTGGATTACCTATGGTTTGGTAGTCACATGGTAGAGACTAGTCATTTGGACTACAACTAGGTCAAAGTACCTTCTGGTCATGGTGGTAATCTCTTGATATTCCTCAGTGATGGAATGCATCTCTTCAATGGTCCAAAAGAGCTCAGCCCAATTCCTATTTCCTGTGTTCAATGCTATCTTGTCTAGGTCTATATCCTTAAAGACCCTCCATTGTATATAGATAAATACAACTCTATCTCATCCCTGTATTGTTGCCTCTGAGCTACCATAGCTTTTAAAGTTGTAAATTGTTTATTTTTGTGTTTCAAATGGTTATTAGGTTAATTATTTTGGTGCTTAAATTTTAAATTAGACTCTCTTTTAGCTTAATTTTGATCAATTTGAGCTTAAATTAGGGCTTTTATGCAAGTTTAGGGCTCTCCTAAAGCTTTAATGGTGATGTCTTACTTGGATTTCAGCTCATACATGCTTTAGATTTGATTTTGACCTTTGTCTTTATAAATTTTCATTCTCAAGCACATAAGATCTTTACTTTTGTCACTTTATGCTTAAATGGTGCTTATTTGGCATCTATCTATCAACTTTCATGACATTTTTCATAAAAGCCTTCAAAGCACTAGTTGTTGGTATTTAAAAAATCCCTTTTTCTTTACATCATTTCATCAAGATCTAAGGATCAGTGTGGGCCATTAATCGTGATCCAGGCCTTCATATATCATTGGCCACTTTTACATTGAGTCTCATAGTTGTGCCACTTGACACCTCTATGGGCTTTCGAAGCTCCATATCCTAAACTAGTAGCATATTTAATTAGCATTCACCACATGTCAAGCCCATGGGCTCTCAGAGATTTATTGAAAAATCATCAATAATTTTTCATCATTGGAACATCCCCCATGAGTAAGTGTAGACCATCAGATCCTATAAGATGCACGAGATTTAGTTAGTGCATAGCTATACAAAAGACTTAGGTTAAAATTATTATAGCTAAGTCTATTTCATATTAATAAATGTGAAAAGACTTAGATTAAATCATTTGATTCTAAGTTTTAAAGAATAATATCAAATGACCCCTTTGAATGATAAGAACACATGATCCTTTTGTCTAAGTAAAATGTTCAAAGAGATTGAATTTGTCGACCTCATGAATGTCAAATATGTACTCACAAATATCAAATGATGATCACATGAAAGTCAAATTTAAGCTTGTGAAGTTCCTAGTTTTGATGGGCTTAAAGTTGATGTTTGTATGGATGTCAAATAAATCCTCATGAATATTAAATGATGCTCATACAAATGTCAAATTTAAGCACATGAAATTCCTATTTTTTGTGAGCTTAAAGTTGATGATCATGCAAACGTCAAATATGACCTTGTGGATGTCAAATGATGGTCATGTGAATGTTGAATTTAATCTCATAAAATTCATGTATTCCAATGTGAGAGTGCCACATGGCATCTCTATACAACTTCTTAGTCCTTTTGACTTTTCAATGTTGTCCTCACTCTATATTATTAAAATCCATAATGAAGTGAGAGCCATTAATCATGATATGGATGCTCGCACCTGATTGGCCTAAAGGACTAAATGCTTAGGTTCATCAAGCTTTCTTTGCTTCATTGGATCAAGAGGCATGATGAAGCACAGACTATTGGATCCTATAAGAAGTGAGGTATTTAAATTAGGAGCTAGGATGAAATAATACTTAGGCTAAAATTTTAAGACTAATGCCTTGTTCATGTTAATAAACATGAATGGGTCTTAGCATTAAGGATTTTAGGCTAAATAGGTAATAAAGGAGAAAATTCTAGAAAATAAAAGGACCCTATCAATACAAAAGTTAGACCTAGTTAAAAAATAAAGGAAACAAAAGGGGAAAAATAATAAAGGGGACCAAGCATGATTTTAGGCTATGGTTTGGACATGTTTCAAAACATGAATAAGCCTTAGCATAAAATTAGGCTTAAGTCCTAATTTTAAATATTCCTACCAAATCTAAATTTGAACCAAGGGTTTATACTAGGGTTTTTTTAAGCATGATCCATTCTTAGGGATCTATGAAACCTACAACTACAATACATGAAGACCAATTATAGAAACATTAGGCAAGCTCAAATCAAAACCATAAATATATAAGCCTACTATCAAAGTGGATGATTTTTAACTTCTAACAATGATCTAATCACATTGAGTTTTCAATGTTAAAGGTTCAAAGTATCTCAAGGGTCCCATTTTTCAAAAAATGGGGTATGTTGACCTCAATAGAGGTGTGCATTGATGATTAATGCTTGGGTTGGAAAGTTGTAAAATATGACATCAACATCATATTCATGCTCCTCCAGCCTTGTGAAGAGGTCCTCTACCTCATCAATATTTTTGTTGAGCTCATTATTTATGGATTTTTAAGGGTATTCTTCCTTTTTATATGCTAGCTTCATCTGAGGGAGCATCTATTTAACCAGCATGCACACCTTATCAACTTCAAAAAGCTTGAAAGTGTCAATATCATCTAAAAGGGATGTCCCTACTTATTCAACTTGATCATCTAACTATTTGAGCTTGAGATTCATGGAATTGAGTTCTTCCTCTACATTAAGCACTATGTATTTCCACTTTGTGGTGTGAACATCATTAATGATGTTCTTGAATGCTACCTCAAAGGCCATATTAAGGAGGACATTAGTCAACTTTACTAGGTTTATATCCTAAGGATTAACAAGGTGGTAGTCATGACCCTCTTTTAGTTTTTTGGTGCTCCATATTACTTTTGCTATCAGCTCAAAATGAGGCTCATCCATGTAGAAATCAAGTGAAAAGGATAGTTGATGGTGCATCAATGTTGTTATATCTCTAAAGGGTTTATATTCCAACATGTAGAAGTCCTCATCTTGGTTATACCCCTTCTACACCTTTTCTTAGTAGCTTGGCTTAAATTTATCTTTCTCGATAGCTAGCTTCATCTACTCTTTCTCCTCTTCACTTGTGTTGTTTCCATCTTTGGTCCCTTCTTCTTCTTCTCTTTCCTATAGGGGTTATTCTTTGGACTTTTCCCCTTCATCCACTTCTTCTTATGGATCCTTAGTGTGAACCTTTATAGGTTCCTTTTTGGTGCCAACCTATTTTTCCCTTTTCCTCTTTGTTTGTTCTTGTAAAGTGACAACATTACCTTCTTTATCTCTAGGTGCCCCTTTAGTACTAGGGTGTACCTATTCTATAGCTTCCTCTATTGGGTTAGTATGGGCACTAGCCACCTCTACAATTTTATTTTTAATGGGTTTTATGCCTATGGTAACCATCTTCTCTTCTTTATCCTTCTTGGCCTTCTCCCTTTTGGACCTCTTAATTTCCACCTTCCTCTTCTTCATGAGCATGGTGGTTCTCTCCTCCTTAGCCCTTATCTCCTTGACCTCTATTTTGTCAATTTATGCTTGGGTCATGCCTTTAGCCATTGTGGCCTCTCTCTTATGATGCAACTGCAGTGCCACTTCAATATGATATTGATCAAAGCCCATCTTCTCCCATTTTCACTTCAAATCCTCTTCATCTTATGGAGGTTATGTTGTGGTTTCTTTAGTTTTTGCACTTGATGATCTTGCTTTTCTAAACACAGTTATAGTAACACCTTAGAGAGCCTCATATACCTCCACCACACTAGGCTCTTCCTCCATTTATCCTTATATCATGCACTTTTCTTTGACCTCAGCTTTCTCACCCCCTTCATCCATCATTACTACCTTCATCATTTCTTATTCTATTTTCTATAGCTCCTATAACTTATAAATATCTGCATCACTGAGGCCAAGCTTTTTCCATGCTTTTTCCTATCTCACCTATTCATTTTAGGTTATTTGAGGAGTTTCTTCACCATATGAGGAGTCTTCTTCAGGAACAATGTATACACCCTTCCCTAACTCTACCTCATTCTCTAATTCTTAATGTGCCTCTATTCTACTAGGGTAATAGTGGGCAACGTAGATGGGAATTTTGGCTTCTTTTTATTATCCTTAAGATAGGATAAGTCTTCAGCATAAACTTCACGTGCTTCTTATTTGGGGTTGATGGAGAGGCTTCATCACCTGAGGAAATTTTAAACTTTATGCACTTCTCTATTTATTTTAGTGTTTCCCCTTTCCTCTTCTTAGGAGACTTCTTTATTTTATCTAGCATCATTATTCCTTCATCACCGATCTTAATGGGAGGGTTGTCAGCCTTCTTGGCACTGGGGCCCTTCCTCTTGGGCTTCATCTCATAGTAAATCCTATGGATGTGCCTGAGTATGGTTACTTATTGAAGGGGGTAGATTTCGGTTTGATCTAACTCATCCTCTTCATCTCTTGTTGATTTCCTATCTGGGTTCACGAACTAGTGCCAAAATATCTGATTTTTGTGCATTAGGGATCCTTCTAAGTGCATCCTTTAAATACTTGGCCAAAAAAGTGTATGTTTCCATCAACTAGCATCAAGAAAACTATGAAAAAATTTACATAATGTCAAAGGTTATTATCCCCTACATGTTCTAGGGGAGCTCCTATGGGATACGCCACTCTATCCCAAATACTTCTATATACTTCTCGCACCTCCCCATCACATGAGTTTTATATTTTGTGTTGAAGTAACTAGGACAAGTGAAGTCCTTGTATTTTTACATCGAGGAGTCATTAAGATTTGGAAACTCCTAAAGATTATCCTCATCCCCATCTTGTATGCTGATTTTCTCCATGACTACTATAATGAGGATGGACCCCCACTTGAAGGTCCCCTTCATTATGTGGCATTGTAGCACATTCTTGACAAGATCCTATGTAATAAATTTTACAATATTAAACTTCATGCCCTGCACCATATGGTAGGTGATGTAGAGGTAATTTTTTGTAATGACAATCAACCAACCATCCAAGAAAAGTTTTGATCTCACAAGGCACAACACTGCCCTCATGCTGGGGTCCCTATAATCTTTGATGGGGAATGTGAATCCCCCCTTGTAATAATTTAGGATATTTACCATGTGATACACCACTTCATCATCATTCATCATCTCATGGATGTCCTTTCTCATATTTGGGAGCTTGATTATACTTTTAATGAGGTGCATCAATATCCTCATGCTCCTCCCCACAAAGTAAATACAGTCTCTATGGACTCGTTAAAGTATAAATTGAACAAGTTACTCTAGATTTACAAAAGAAGGCAACTCATAAAACTTTAGTTACATTGGAGGCCATCAACCTTTCTCAAATTGGGACATCAAACAGTGTTACATACTACTTTGTCTTTCTCCATGTATCAACCATTTATTCTGACATCAAGTCTTGTGCATGGCTATAAGTATGATGGTTTTATTCCGTCAATTGGTAGGTGTTAACAAAGGAATGCCAATTTTACCCTAATTAGACTTTTGTGGGAATTAAATCACTTGATAATACATCTTTTTCATCACCTTAGTGTTGACCTATGAGATGTTTACTCCTACTAGTGGCACTACTATTCTTATAGGGGTTGCTTCTACCACTACATGGGCCTATTTTAGAATTTGTTGCTATGAACCCATTCCCTTCTACTTCTTGGCCATCCTAAACCTATTGGTATTTAATCATGGAAGGTTAAGTTTACTAAAGCCTCAAATGGTTCTTAGTGCTTTATAGTCATGAGATCTATGACTATACCTTTAGCTTTTGAGCTTTATGGCTCATTAATGGCATATATAATGGAAACTCAATTTTCCACCAATTGGTTCCTATTGAGTTATCTTCCTATACCTTCCTACACCAATCTCATTATGAACATAATTTTTCCATCTTCACAATAATTCACTATAGGTGCTTAAGGGTTCTTAAATTCTTGCTTTAGTAGGGTTTTTGTGCTTTAGCTCTCTAGTTTATTGGTTTGCTCTGGTTTGCTCGATGTCTAAAGTTTAAAAAAAGTTTGTAATGGACACCAGTATATAAAATGATCTTTAATACCCTACTACCATCTACCATATTTAATGTAGGTGTATTAATGGCATGGCAACATCTAATATTTTTGAATTCTATGAAAATCCTCTACCACCAAGTCATTTATTGTAGATCTTTGTGCCTCCAACATCACCTCATTTAATTATCCTAATAGTATTTTGGTGAAGTGAATTATGGTTCAAATGGTCACTTCCTACTCAAATTTGGGAAGATCCCAGCTATCTATGATGATTCTCCTTCTACACTTTTCTATCTTGGCATGATATTTGCCTTCAATATGGTAACTTGGGTGAAGCACCTCACATGCGTACGACTCAACCTCCTTAATGCCATCTTCTATTATTCTTGTGCTTTTATTTCAAGTGTTATTATCTATTTTGGTTAGTTTCTTATGCTTCATCTTGATTTGGCCTATCCTACCCCATTTAAATCTATTACACTAGTCCTCTAGCACTTAATTCTCCTTTTTTCACATAATCATATTGTGTGTCTTATCTTTCTCTCTTATGCATGATCTTGTTATGTGTCTTCACTTGGTTCCTATTTTGTTTAAGGTAGGTAACCTCCTTGTACTTATAAATTTAGGTGTCTATCCCTAAGTGCTTAGAAAGCAAATACATTAAAATCACCTAAATAACATTATGTGCAGAAGCACCAAAGTAGTTATTTTTTAGAACTCGAAGGCCTATAATCTATATCTTGTGCACCTATATTGTGTACATCTTCTTCTTAAGTCTAGTGAGTTTCATGCACCCATCACTTAGATGTCTAGCCTTAGACACTTTTATAAAGCATAAGGGCTCAACTCACCTAGTTCAAATTATACGTGAAAGGCTAGATGAACATCTACCTAGGGGCTTGAAAGCACCCTATATCTAGAATCTGGTGCATGGTGGTCTGGTGCACTTCCCTTATCTAATGTTGGCAATCCTCACTCACCTAGAACTAAGGTGTCTAGCCTCAAGCACTTAGAAATCACAAGTGATCGACTCACCCAGCTAGAATTATGAGTGAAGTGTCAAAAATTTTCCTAGTGGGTTCAAAGTGTTGCTTCTACACTCTTTATACTATGGCCAAATAACATAATAAAACAAAACAAGAAGGAGCTGATTGGCTTGTGCCAAATGTTATTTTGGTCATCACAATTTAAACTAATTGGTGACCAAAAAGTCAGTGTCCTCATGGCAAAAACACCATCCTATTGCTGATATGGCTTTGTCCTATTGCCATTGAAAAGCCCAGGGAGAATTTCACCAATGAACATATGAAACATGAATGCATCTATCTCCAATATGTGGTGGATGTCATAGGGACCCATCTACCTTATTTGTAGTTTGCCTAGGTGCTTGAAATACTTGGATTCATAGAGGAAAATGAATTCTCCTTTTATGAACACCTTATTTTTTATATGTTAGACATGTTAGAGCTTTTAGTGTACCTTTTCTATCTATTGGCTCAACTTGGCTTTGTTATACATCTCATCTAAGTACTCCAAGTCCTCTAGCTTTATGTTTAGTGACTCTTGGTCATCTAACTAACCAATGTATACAAGGCACAATGATGGTACTAATAGCTCTATTGGCAAGATTGCCTCAGCACCAAACACCAATTAAAATGGTGTAGCCTTGTTCAAGTGCTTTTAGGTTGTGTGATATGCCCATAACACTACCAATACTCGATCATCCCAATCAATGCAACCCACATCACATATCTTAGTGAGGCATGTTCCTATTATTTTCTTAAATACCTCAACTATGTCATTTTCTTGTGGATGATAATGAGTCATTTTTGGGTGTGCCACTATATACTCATTCAATAATATGCACATTATTTCATTGATAAAGTGAGTGCCCTTGTTGCTATTCAAATTGAGCAGGAACCCATATCAACTTATTATATTTTCCTAGATGAAGTGCATAGTTATGGTAGTTGTATAATATTTTATTTATGTAGCCTTGACCCACTTACTGAAATAGTTTTTGGCTACCAAAATATACCTTTCACTTGTGCATCATGTTGTGGGAGTTACTGATGCAAAAAAATTAATGGCCCATTTTTGAAATAGCACTTCAGAAAGAATGGGGATGAGAGACATCTCATCCCAATGGTTGAGCCTCTCTATGTGTTGGCATATGTTGCATGCCTTGGCATAGTTCTTGAAATCTTGGAGTAGGCTTGGCTACCACAAACCTAATTATAGTACTTTTCTTATCATTGCATCTCCAACACAATGCCCTCCTATTATTTTTTTAGGCACTTCTTACAATATAGAGTCTCTTTTGTGCTCTGAGATATATTAGTGCAACACTTCATCTCTACTTAGATTATATAGTTCTCTACTAATTATTTGAAAGGGGATGACATAAACTACTAGTTGTTTCTCATCTTTATTCATCATAGTCTGGGGTACAACTTTAGATGTTAGAAAGGTGATGATCTTCAAAAAATCTTTGGGGATTTACTAGACTCAATACGATTTCACATCCATCATGTCATCCTCAATCAACATCACAACATCAGTTTAATTGATGTGAGAGAAATGATTTAGCCCCAAGTTCTTTCTAGGCTTAGCCACAATGGAGAACTAGAAATTCTAGAATAGAACTATCCATATTCATATGTGCCCATGTAAAACATGATTGTTCAAAAGGTACTTGAGCACCTCATGATCAATGAAAAATATGAATGGGGTTTCCAAAAAATATTTTCTAAATGTTTGCAAGACATAGACCATGGTGAGTGCCTCATGCTCTATAGTTGTGTAATTTTGTTCTATTGAGGTTAACTTTCTACTAGTGAAGGAGATGGGCTGATCCATTTTGTCTTCACTAGGCTATGCTAATTATAGAGATAGAAGCTTCGACATGGACATGAAAAGGTGATGTCTAGTTAGGGAACTATATGATAGGCACTCTAGCTAATCTAAGCTTTAGGCTCTTGAATGCATCCTCTTATACTTTGTCCTACTAGAATGGTCCATCCTTACATAAAATATCTTCTAGTGATGTTGCAATCTTCACATAACTCCTTATAAATTTTTTGTAATATCCACAGTGGCCAAGGAAGGTGTAAACATCTTTTTTAGTGGAAGGGTTTTGTAGATGAATGATGATGGTGATATTCATTAAATCAATTATCAAACCATCCTTATAGATGATGTGAATGAGTAGGGTTACAAATGGTGTTGCAAAGATTCACTTTTTTAGGTTTAGGGATATCTGAAGCTTCCTACACCTCTATAATATTAAGTTAAAGTTGTCATAATGGTCCTTGATGAGGCCATAAACTATATAATCATCTATATAGACTTGGAGGAACCTATGGATGAAATATTTGAATGCGGTGATTACTACTCTAGAGAAAATGGTTGGTGTATTATTGAGTCCAAAGGGCATAAAATTATAAGAAAAACAACCCCATTCAATCATAAAAGTTGTTTTAGGCTTATCCTCCTCCTCAATCTGGATTCGGTGGTAGCTATAGAACGCATCAATGAAGGTGTATATCTCATAGCCTATAATGCCTTCCAAGACTTCATTAGTGAATAGAGTTGGGAAAGGGTCATTGATGTAGGCATCATTCAACATTTTTACATCAACACAAATGCAAATGCACCCATCCTTTTTTATGCTTATAACCATTGGTCTCAGCCACTCAGACTCTTGCATAGGGTAAATGGCCTTTATGGCTAGCATTGCATCGATCTCTATCTTGACCTTGGCATGAAGGTTGGGATTCATGTTATAGGGGCAATTTTTCATTGGTCTTATGTCATTGATTAGATTTATGATCATCTTCCCTAGGCATGGGTGGATGCCCTTCATATCCTAATAAGTTTGAGGGAACAAATGTTAGAATTCCTTTAGGAGGTTTATAGTTCACACCAACTCTATGTTAGACCAAAAGGCACCTAGAGTAGCTATATTTAGCTCTCCTTATACATTAATGTCTACTTTGATGGTCTTTAGTGTGTATGATATGGCTCATTATTCTCTTGGTGAGAATCATCGACCTATCAGGTTCCCTCTATTATCTCAATGTAAAGATGAGTGGGGTTTTCTTCATCGAGGGTGTTATCATCTATTTGGTGCATGAGATTTCTTTTAGTGATCAACATTTTATAGTACCAATCCTTTCAAGTTTCATCATCTTCCTCACTAGAGTCACTATTGAGCATTTATTCCTTAAGGAAGGTCAAGAGTGCCAACCCTTTTTATCTAAATATGTCTTTTAAGTGCTCTTTAAAGATGGTGATGTTTTCAAACACTACCCTCTAAATTAATTGAAATGGATTGACTAGTTATAAGTTATATGAGGAAAAGGAGAAGGTATGCACAAACTTCTCTTTAAGGGCCTCCCAATTGGTTATCTCTCAATGAATCTCATTGATCATGTACCATTCCCATGCCCATGTCCTTAGATTCCTATAAAATGTGTGCAGCCATAATCTATTTGGGGTAGTTATACCACAATCAGTCCATTTTTCTTTGCATAGGTGCACATGCACCATAGGGTTAGAGTCACCAGAGTATGCCAAGATATCTAAGTTCTCATTACTCCTCCCAAAATTGGTTAACATGGTCACCTTTACCTTTGGCCAATTTGGCAAGTTAGACCTTTGTGCTACCCACCTATGCAAGGCATTACTCCTCAAGGCGTATAAAAGTGCACCCATTCTATTTGTCTCCTTGGGGATGCATGCTTCAAGGTCATGGACATACCTTTCTATTGGGTTGCTCCCTTAAAATTTTGGGAGTGTTGTAAGCTTTCCTTTGCTCAGGTGGATTACCCTCTTTCCTTTCTTCTTCTAGTATGGCCCCCATCATTTTAGAGGGTGATCAATCTAGACCCAACCAATCCTCATAGGATTTGGTGCCTTTGCATGTACCAAATGGAATCTATGACCAGTGGCCTTATACTCATATTCAATACATTATTTGTAATCAATGTCAATGGTGTCTAAGGATGATTACCCATCCTCCTAAGAAAGTACTCCTTGATCAAAAGGATGGATATTTTTGATGCCTTGCATGTGATGTTATAATTATGGTTGATCTCATCCTCTAGATCAACACTCTCCACATAGCGGGTCCTTGGTCACTTGAAATGGGGATCACCACCCTTTCCTTGTCATTTTTTAAAGTCATATATCACTTCTTAAATCACATGTCTACATTGTTGGCATAGCACCAAGGTCTTCCTAAAATAATTGGGTAGTTATCCTATTCAACTAACTCAATAACCTCAAAGTTAGCATGGAATTCAGTACCCATAATATCTACAATGGTGCCATACATAATTTTGATCAACTACACTCAAGTTTTGTTGGCCATGAAAAGTACATGTGGAGAAGGCCTCAACATTGGCTTGCCCATTTTGTCGCATGTATTCTTGGTCAGGATATTGACCTCTATACTAGTGTGGTTCAATACCTCATAGATGGACAATCCATCAATGGTGGAATTTACTAGCATCTCTTGGTCATACTCTATGTTCTAAGTATGATCACTTCACGTACCCACTCCATATGTGGTGTAACAACTTTAATTACTTAGGGCTCAATAATTTCACTTGGATTCTTCCCTACATGCTCTAAGAGTAAATTTTTTTGAAGAAGTATCGCATCTATTTGTAAGAGGTATAGGATCTTTGTTATCTCCTATATTTCAACCTCCTAGCTATTTTACTTTCTATGTGAGGTGGTATCTTGGGCTTATAGATCTCTATCCATCTAGAGTTATCCCTACAAATTTTATATTATGCTTATAGATTATTGTATGATGTAATTTTGATGTACTAGATTAGGATAGGACATAAATTTTGGCTCAAGATATGATATGCAATAAATGCATCTTCTTTTACCATATTTCAAGCATAACTCTTATATTGGTGCAGTTGGTAGTTGGGTGGTGAACCCAATCTATATGGTTATCTATGCCTTGATTGGTTATATGCATGTTGGTTGCACCTTTGGATCCCATTTCATACATTTAGGATCAATCTTGATCATCCCTATACCCATGTCAACACCCATTTTCCATAGGTTAGTTTTTTGTACAAGTTGGGGTACTCCTTGATCGCATGTGGTCCTCAACAATACTTACGTGTGGATGCATCAACCAATCTCATTGATAGTGCTTAGATGACCTGTAATTGTAACATAATCATGGTGGGAATCTTTCTCCACCACATCTTCCACCTCACCCTTTAGCACCTCTTTGGTTTCCATATCTAGTATTATATTAGCCATAACCCTCATTTCCCTGGTTCACCTACCCTTCAACTATTATAGTGACTTGCCATGTACCTCTCTCCATGTTTTGGCACATTTCATCAATAACTTGTATTCAACTATGTTATGAGTATAGAAGTTTCATAACCTACAATAGATTGTTGTGCTAACCTAACTAGCATATTGTAATAAGGGGAAGTTTTAAACATCATGCATCTCATGATAAACTTCATAGTTGAGAAGCAATGTGTGTACATTCTTTTGAAGGCAGTTATTTCTATTATGCCCCTATGTTTCACACTCAGTGCACCATAACCTACTTCAAGCATATTATGATGAACTATTGATTAGATTATATAGTTGGGAGGACATAGATACAATATACATCTCCATGAATGGGCTAATGCCTATATCAGTGCTCCTAATCACCTTGACTTTGAGCATACCTTCAAGTTCTTCCCAAGGGTTTATGAATGTTTTCATGGATAGTGCCCTTTTAAAAGGTACTAATAGAACTCCAAAAAACCATTGCATATGCTGGGAGGGGTGATTTTTGTAAGGGGGTTTAGAAAGGATTGTCTTAAATTTAGCATCATACAAGTGCATGCTCTCTAATAATCCCTAGTTTATCAGATTAAGTATGGCAATGCTCTACTTCTCAAACTCAGGTATATATAACTCCTTTAGGAAGGCTCCCTTTACGGTGTCATAATCAACAATAGATTATTTAGGATCAAGCTTCATATATTAAGTATGGGCATGATCAAGCAAGGTTATCATGAACTAGGTTGCTTTCTGCTTGAATTGGGTTATTCTTTGAGTGCACCATTGTAACTCACATTTGAGCACATGTTATGAAGTATTTTCTATGCCTAAGTACTTTGGTAGGTTTATGGCCATCTCATAATAGATTTGGGGCTAGGGAGTAGCCACTACTTAAAGTTCTTGTCCTCTTGGTTCTTGTCCTATCATTGGTCCTCTAAGGCCTTCAACCACTAGGCTAGACACTAGTCCAGTGGTTATTGATAGTGATAAAGAAGATGATGTTATCATACTACTAACTAATGGCACAGTGCCACTTCTTATAGAATATTACCTAGGTTATTCTACTAACATTGGTTGAACTGGGGTTTTTGTACACAAGTTATGTCTAGTTGGGTTGGTACTTCATGATCTAGAGGTATCTTCACTTACCTCTTCATATGAGATGATTTTTTCAATCATGAAGTTCTGGTCCAAATTCGCAAAGTGATCAAAGTCTACATTGACAACAAGTAAGTTGTTAATATATTATTTTCCTTTGGGGAATCTAGTGCATGAGCTTACACTACAAGTTCAAAGGGGGTAGGTACATATAGTGTATATCAAATGGTCAAGTTTTGAAGGGACCCTAAGCATTCACCTACCAACTATGGAGCTTGTTCCAAGGATTCTAGGGTTCCTTCCTCTGGGTGTGATTGTCATTCAGGAGATCCTTCCCCATGCCCTTCCCACTTTCTATGGGTCCTCTCAATATTTCTAAGTTCTAGACCTTCTATCATTTCACACCATCTCTTATTATAAGCTTATCTTCTAAGCTCTCAATTGTCAATCTTCTCATCCCCTTCCATTTTGCCTCACCTACACATCCCCTTCTTCCACATTGCATTGCTCATATGCGAGAGGACTTTATCCTTCCATCCTCATTATTTTAAATCCATAATATACCATTAGCTTATTGAGTTTGGTTATGAATTCTTTCACTAATGCACCTATAGGCTAACATAAGAATTGGTTCTCTTATTCTTCAAGGTAGGAGTACATTGATATCACAAACTCAAGCATATAGTTATTCAATGCCCCTTGTCACTATTTGTCTGCAACTCTAGTCCAAGTGGTGTCTAATTTCTCAAGTTTTTCTAGGCATTCTATTTACCACTCAAGGTACTATCCATAGCTTTGACTTTTATGGGTTACATAATTAGCCAGCTAATGGTATACTTGCTATGATAACTCACAAAATAAAACCTCACATAGGGTATCATATAAGTGGTTCTAGACCCACTTCCTTATGTTCTACACTCTACAAGTTGGATGCCTCTATGCAAAGCTATCTTCCACTCATTCTATCTAGCACTTGATGTTCTTAAGGGAGATTTAGAGCATTGTCCTAGTACACCATTACAAAAATAAAATTCAACAAATGCTGATAATAGAACTAAAATGTTGTAAAAAGGTAGGCTTTCTGGTCATGGGCCTAGTCACATGCTTACCTAGCCATCTAGGTCAGTATTAGGCTTGTTCTAGAGGGGTGTAGGCCCTGACTATTATTATGGCACTGAATATTAAGAAATCGACTATGATGACATCAATATACATATAGCACAAGCCTTATGTTCTCACCTAAAGCATAGCAGAAAAGGGATCAAGGTCTGTGTTGGGCTACTTGTGCCATGGTGCACTCTCTTTTTTAAAGGCTTGGGTTAGTATAATGATGGTTGTGCATTCAAAGGTGAAAGCCTTAAGTTTCATAGGTTCAATGGCATTCAGGCACTTAAGGGCCAATAGGGTGTCTGGTTAAGGGACTTAGGTATGGTCTTGCACCGTAAGGTCTCAATCACACATAGACATTTCCTATCATGGGTGTAAGATTCATTACTAGCTATAGGCCCACCATGAATGAGCCAGGCTATAAAATTATGATAACTCAATATACATTCAATAAAATATAGCATATAATCAATGAACATTCAAAGACTTAAGACATGAATATGTTAGCCATTTGCATAAAGCATTCTTCATTAAATATGTTAAACAATAATACATGGATAGTCCATATAAAATAAGAAAAGGTTCAACATAGATGTTAAGGCCCAAGCTCATAGGTGATCTTGGGCATTACAAAGGGGAAAATCAAACAACATCTTGACTAGGTTTTAAAGCCTAATGATAATTATCTAGCAAGAATTTGCTTGAGCTTCGCTACTCCAATTTGCCTCCCTTTGTAAACTAAACTTGTCTTCCTTTTATAGGATTTGAAGTGTCCTAGGATTATGGGGAATGGAACACATCAATCATTGAGCTAGTATTAGAGGTACACATCCGTGTGCCTCCACTATGCTTTGTCTTCAATGGCTCATCACTATCCCATGCCCCTAATTCCCAATACTACTTGATTCAAAAGGGGCTACTTGTCTTTAATGGCTAGTCACTGTCCTATGTGCTCACTTCCTGATGTTGATTAGAGTTAACTACCAGCCATCTAGTGCCACTAGAAGACAAAATAACAATCATTATCCATGATTGCCTTGTGCCTAGGTGCTTACTAAGTTGGCATGGATCCACTACTTAGGATGAAAAGGGGCTCGATAATGATAATTCAAAGTATGAGCTACAACTATGTCACTTAGGATTAAAAATAATCCAAATAATTTATATTAAACTCATAGAGGTGTTTAAAATCTTGTAGGAATCTTCCTATGGATGGACATGGTAAAATCCTATAGTAATGATTGGGTATTTCCAAGCTCATGTCATTAGAGAATGATAAAGATCAGAAATTTTGCATTTATATATGCCAATAACATTCAAGCTAAGGAGTTTGAAAAATTATTGAATTAATAAGAACTTTATTAAGACCTGTGAACATTGAAATCATTATTCACAGGTTATTATCATTTTGTGTGAACCCGAGGTGAAGGACTATACATATATTCCTATCTCTAAGACATGTAAAGGTTGTTTAGAGATATGATTGAGAAAACCCATTCTTGTAGAAAACATAAATACTCTCATTGGTCTTATAAAGACCAATAGAGTTAATTATACATATTGGGTAACATAATGTTTGAGGGAGTTATGCCAAAAAGTTGTAGATTTAAAGTAAAATTATTTTAAACAATATCTAATTGAAGGAAATATATCGAATAAAGATTTAGAATTAGATATAAACCAAATAGAGATCAAAGGGATAAAAATTAGTCATAATATAAACATAGATTAGTGCCAAGGTTTAAAACACTTGAATAGTGTCAATATTCTATCAAGAAGGCTCTTGAGCATTGCATAGATGGGGAAAATTAGTAATCTCATTAATGAGAAGAATAATTCAATCATGAGGTAAAAAAGAAGGAGGAATCCATTCCAAGATATAAGGAGGTAGCTTATTAGTGTTGCAAGTATATTACAATTTATTAGATTCATCATCATCCAAATCAGCAAGAGTGACTTGTAAGTTGGGATTGGTGTTGATGAACTTAGGTAAGGGAACACTATTGATGGTAGGAATGATAGGGATGCATACATAGATTTGGGATTAGGAAGTTAAATACTCCAAGGTTTGAGATTAGCCTCATGCTTATACCATTTGCCATTATATAAGAATATAATGCATTGACTATTGGAACAAGCGATGGCCTTCATTCTATGAGTCCATGGGTGACCAATGAGTATATTATAAGATAAGGGTAAATTAAGGACCATAAGTTTATTTTGAATAGTCTTAGGTATAATTTTTAGGGGAGGCCAAATACAACCAAGTGGTTTTTGATTAGTTTTATCAAATCCATGATATGTAAGGTGGGTTAGGTTGAGATGATCTTTATTGCATGCAAGTTTTTGGATGAGCCACAAAGATGTCACATTAATACTAGAGCCTTCATCAAATAAAACTTTATGAATAAGGGTAGTATTAATTGTTATTTTAATGAATAGTGGTGGATCATCAGCATGAAAAAGGATCTCATCATTAATCATGTCTTCTTCAATAAATTACATAAAAGTCTTAGAAGAAGGACAAAGAGTTTTAATAGTATGTATGTTGGTAGATTGAGGTTCAATAGAAGGTGGTTCTTCCTCTATAAGAGATGGATGTTTGATTTCTTGTAATTATTGCATAAGGAAATTGTGATGATAAGGGGATGTACAAGCCAAATCCATAAGTGGAATCTTTTAAGGCATGTGGTTAAGTTCATCAAAAAAGTTCCAATGAGATTTAGAAGAACTAGTGCAAAGTTTAGGAGGTAAGGTAGATTTCAAGGGAATAGAAGTCATTGGGGGTTCAGAAGGAGCAGTTGGTTCCTCATAGAATTCCAAAGTTGGATTAGTGGTTGTATTATCTTTGAAAAGTTTTTCCTCTAAATATGGTTTCTTAATTTTTTTGATAGGATCTTTGTGAGCTGGCTTGCGATGATAATTGACCTTAGTGGTGTTAACATAATGATAATTATTGTAATATTAGTCATAATCAGAATCAATAGCACAAACATCCTTGGTATTTTATTTATTATTAGATGTGGGAAAATATTTTTTGTTATTGGAAGAAGAAGCTTTAGAAACATATCATTTTTTAGAAGCAATGTTGTACTTTTTATGAAGAAGGTTGATCATGAATTCATGATTAAAAGAATAACCAAACATATAGGAGACAACAAATTTAGTAATCCCTCTACAAGAGTCATGGGAATGACCTATGTCAGCATGGAAATAATAAAATTGATTAGGATCATAGCACTTAGGAGGATTTTTGGGATAATTAAAGGGTTTAGAGGAAGGTAAGAATTATTTCATTTGTTGCACAGTGAGTGGTTTGTGAGAATATGAGTGAGTACCAGCTTTGGTAACTCCTAGTTTGGTTTGAGGAGTATTATTGGTGATGGCATTAGTAAAATTTTGAAAAAATATTTTAAGGAGTTTAGGATTAGGTTCAAATTGCTTCATGAGAAAGTCTTAATGTTTATCTTGGTCAAGAGCTTCATTAAGTGTTTGGGGAGAAAAAGTTCAAACCTTAAATTGAAGAGGAGGATTTAAAGTAGTTATAAAGAGTTTGAACAAGTTATCATCATTCATGTTATGGTCAACTTTATGGGCCAAATATTTCCATCTTTTGATAAATTCATGAGCTAATTCAATGGGAGATTGATTAGCATTGATGAAATGACTAAGACAATTTTTAGGAAGATCATTACGTTAAAACTCTTTAACTAAAGGATTGACTAAATCCTCAAGTTACAAAATGGAATGTTGGGGAAGTTGGTGGTACCATTCCACTACATCATCAATGAAGGTTTTAACTAGAAATTTAGTTATGGATAAAGTATTAGTTTAGATCCACTCTTTGTAAATACTATTAAAGGCTTTAAGAAAAGATGTGGGGTATTTATTCCTATCATACATGATAGTTGGAGATATGTTACCAATATCAATAGATACAATGAAGGGATCTAAAGGATCATTTTGGATAGTTGAAGCAGTTCGTTATTCATGACAAGTTAAGGAATAATATTTCCTAAGGCATATCTAAGAGGTGGATGAATATAATTGGGATTGGATTGAGGATGCATAGTCAGAGGTTGATTAGCCATATTGATCAAATGAAATTATAGTTGCATCATTTGATAGGTTAGAAGTTTGCATTATGTTCATTTTTTGTATGACTTGTGTAATAAGTTCAGCATATCAATTGGTGGGTTGGTGTTTTTAGGATCACTCCCTAAATTAGTATTAGGGGGAGGGTTATTAAAAGATGGGTTGTTAGTGGGATTATTTTTAAGACTTGTGTCAATTCCTTCCACATTAATTTGAAGAGTTTGAAGGTGAGAATTATCTTGATAGGCATAAAAAGGATTAGATCCACCTAATTCATCTTTAGATGTGATTTGCACCATGTTATAATCTATAGATGAAGGAGAGGAAGAGGTGCTCCAAGAGTGAGGGTTCTCTTGAGAGGAAAAGAGATGGAGAAATGAACATCCCATATAGTATATAAATGGTTTAAGGTTATCCAAGAATATTCAGATAGGGGAATTCATGATGACTTGAGAGAAATGAATAAAAGTATAAGGAATAAAAATAGAGAACTGATTCAGACATATAGGATAGGAAGTAAGAGTATAGAGTCGACTGGGTCAACCTAGTACTGTAAACTAGGGAAACTAGAGCCTGATAAGAATACAGAGTCGACTAGGTCAACCTAATACTATCAACAAGGGAAAAATAGCTTGTAAGAGACTATGTCAAATAGAATGATAGTACTAAAATAGGAAAAAATTACAATATACTTTGAAAGAAAGAAATGAAAAGAAACACATAATCAATTGCGTCAATGAAAATTATCCAATTGAGACACATAACATAAAAAATTTCACCAATGCTAACTAGTTCAATTTTTTATAATACAACATAGAATGAGAAAAGATCAAGTAGTTAACATAAAAATCAAGTGCTAACTAAGTGGTTACCTTGAGTGTTGTTAGATTATTAGAGTGTTATTTTAAGTCTGATAAGAAAGTTGGCTAGAAGTAAGGAACTAGAAATCAATCTATTTATGGTTTCAAGATGTTTAGGCTAAAAGGGATATATGTTGGTAATGGTACTAGCTTGGTATTGGGGCCCACCCCCTCATTTCATAATCTCACAGTGATAAGGGTGTTAAGTGCTTTGCAAATATATACCATTAACCATGTGTTTATATTTGGCTAGAAAACGGAGTTATCTTCCCCCTTGGTGATAAAATCCAAGTAGGTAAGCCTTGGGTAGACAAAGATTTAAATGTATTTTGAGATTATGTGATTTGGTAGTGTGAGAAAGAAAGATAAAAATAGTGAAACTAAACAGTATATTGAAACACCATCTAATTAGGCTATGTGATCTAATCTAAGCACGAAAATAATTGAAAGTGAAAGTGTGAACTAATTACTAGCATATATATGTTAATTCCAACTTTGAAACACAATAATATGTTGGTTCAGATGATAGTGTATGTAGACATTATATTTTAGAGTCGATAGTGTTGTTACTATACTATTGAAGCAAGAATATGTTAAGAACTATGTCAGTAGTGTCGACCTAGTCTTGTAGATAAAAGATAAAATACATAACTAGGTCATCTAGGTTGACCTACTTTTCTATATGAGGTAAGTTTTAAAGACTAAAAACTATGTAAAAATAGAACTATAAGGAATAATTTAAATGATAAAGAAAGAGAGAAATGAACCTTGGTGGGTTAGAAGATGCAAAGGAATGTGAGATTGTTGTTGAAGTCCATTGAATATTACTTGTAAATTCTACCAACTATGTTGATTAGGTCAACTTAGTTCTATAGTTCCCTATTTATTAAAGCCTATAAACATGATTATATTAGCTTGGATGACCTAGTATGTGTTGACGCAGTGGATTGTACCCATGGCAGGAGACTGAGCTCCTACCTTCCACACGCAACAATGGAAACTCCCCTCTCATTGTGGGACTGGTGAAGCTGGAGGGGAGAGTCTCTAGATGAGGGATAGCTCCCTCTAATGTATCATTTAGGCCCTGGTTTCTCCTACTGCTAACAAAAAATGTAAAAAAGGGGGGAATGAAAAGAGAGAAAGAGATGTTGAAAATAGAACCTAAGCCTATGAAAAGAAAAGGTGATACACCAGAAAAGGTGATCCACCTAGCCTGAATATACACTTTTCACCAAAAAGAAGTGCCTATACACTTCATCTAAAATGAGAAAACCTTCTGCATCAGTGGGTCAGGGGTCTGTGGAGATATAGGGAGGAAATAACTACTAGAGGCATTTTGGGACACACTGCAATAGCCTATCCACTTCACCTATACTCCACTAGGGACACTTCTGACAGACCTGTAAAAAGAAACTCAAAAATGCACTAGACATGCTGCAATCATTTTACAAAAGCATTAAGAAAATGACTTAACATAGAATCAAATGCATAGACACATACTAAAGATGCAAAACTCAATATGGAGGTAAAAATGCTCAGTTCTAATTCAAGGTAAAATTTTGGCAGAGCTTAGTCTTACAAGCCTGAGAGATTTTTGGGTAGAGTTTTGCCTTAAGGCTGAGAGTGGATCCTTTTCTCAAATGAGAAGTTTACAATTTATATAAAGAGGAAGAGAACTTGGCGCTTCCTGGGAAGGATTTTGGCACCCTTTTTTGCAAGTGTCCCATGTGCATTGAACACATCAAGAAGAGGAAAACCACTGTTACTAATGTCATTTTTTAGAAGAGGCCTACTAGAGCTATGCTATACCATCACCAAAATTTACTTTGGCATTCAATCATTAATGTAAAGACATGGCCATGCCTCTTTTTTGTAAACAGACTGCAGTTTGTCCCCTCATCAATGCCAGCTATAGAAAACAAGTCGCACCACTCATCTACAATAACTCACCTTCCCTTCTCCACTTGAATGATTTGTCATTTATACTCCTTGTATTCTTCCTACTCTTTCAGCCCTTGGGGGTGATCTTCTGGTAGGTCGCTGCATTCTTCGGGCTTCTTTTCATGATTTGGTGCTAAGGTAGTTCAAAAACAATGGCTACTTCACTACATTAAATTTGATGTTCGCATGGCTGTCACCCAACAGCTAGTTCATCTGCTTAAATTTGATGGCCTTTGGGACATCATCATCCTCAGCAAAATTCATCGAGTCTTTTGTTTCAGGCTTTTTCCCCATGGGTTTTTTGTTTCGAGCTTTTCCCACAAACAAAAGTCCATAGGAATTGGCCACTCTTTGTCTTCTCTATCAGGCTCTTTGAAATTTTCTGTGCCCTCTGCAAGGGTTTTTGGATCTTGAACTACCCTTTGGCTATAGAGCACACCCTTGAACCAAGCCATTGAACCAACCCATTAAACCAAAATTGTTTCAACAGTTCAATTAGTTCAATAGTTCAACCACTGCGCATTGAGCCCGTTGAACCTAGCCATTAAACTTTGTCAATGAACCGATGGCGTTAAACTAAGCCATTAAACTGATTGCTACTTGAACTTAATCATTGAACCTGTGTTGAACCAAAGCCGTTAAACCAAAGGCGTTGAACCAAGCCTAAAAAATGAAGCGATGGACTTGAAGCGATGAACCAGGCATTAAAATGGAGTGATTAAACTGCCGATTAAACCAAGGCTCAAACCAAGCATGTTGAGCTTTGTCAATGAACCAGTTCAATGGTTCAATGCTACATGCTAAGCCCGTTGAACCAAGCTTATGAACTTGCTGATGCATTGAACTTGAGCGATGAAACAAAGTGATTGAACCAGGCGTTGAACCAAAGCATTAAAATGGTTCAATGGTTTAACCATGCTAACTTTTCTTGTGATTTTCTTTAGACCAGAGCCTGAAGAAGCCTTATAAAACCTTAGAACTCTCTGAACTACTCCTTCATGTGCCAAAGGACTAACCTACTGAGTCTGTAGAAATCCAAAACCTACAGAATCCATAGATTTAGGCCTGTAGAATCTATAGATTTAGGCCTGTAGAGTCCATAGATTTAGACCTGTAGAGTCCATGGAAATGAATAGATTCATGCAAAATTAGAAAATGAAATGGCCTAGAACAACAAGGATAGAAGTGGACCAATTTTTGGGCCTATTGGGCAAAAAATGGTCAACAAATTGGTGACTCCTAGGGGAAGCATGCCTGCTATGCTTAAAGACCAGTTGCCTTGCAGTCCAGTCTATTGGGCACGGAGTCAAATGCATCTTGAACAAAGATCAGCAACAGCCCCAAAAGATCCAAGAATCAAACATGAAGCTTTTGCCCCACACACAAAGGGAAAAACACAAGGCTAAAAACACTACATGTGCAAACTGCACTTAGGGAAAGTAGGAAAGAAATTGAAAGTAAACTACTATATACAGCTAACCAAGAATGCTCACCTCCCTCTTGGATCAAAGGGAAAACTTCTTAAGTCCCCTTCTTGGCAAGAAGACTTATGGTGCCAGGCAAGTAGCTGAATGAAAAAGAGAGTTGGTGACTTGCTCTTCTTGCTTATCACCTTGCTTGGCTTGTATCTGAGTGGATCAGAATCTAACATGCTTTTGACATATATATACTCTACTTTTCCTTGGAAGCTTGTTGAATGCTGGTCCCTCATACTAGTGCTCTTCACCAAGAAATCAATGGTTGCTGGCTCATCACCATTAGCCCTTTGATATGCACATTCCCTCTATAATGCATCATGATCTAACTCATTTCCTTCTGCCTCATTATAGACTCTGTCAGACTCATCCTCTACTTCCTCTTGGCCTTCTTGAATAAGGGTGACAGTTGTGATGTCTGAAATGGAATCACAAGCTGATTGCTCATCCCACAGAACATCACCTCTTTGTTCAAATCTTTCTTCTTCAAGGCTTTCCTCAAGGGAGACCAACCTCTCCCTTTTCTCCTCAAAGGTCCAGATCTCTAGATCTTCAAAGATATTCTATTGAACCTCCTCCAAGATCCAAACTTCTAGACCTTCAAAGATATTCTCCTGAAGAACTACAGACTGAATCTTTTGCTCCTCACTCACCTCTTGAAGAATAGGTTCCTCCTTGAGAAGGGGTGAAGTGGGATAACCATGTGGAAGAGGAGGTAGTCCTTGGTCTAGAATCAAATGATTCTCCTCCTTCCACATGGTTAGCACTTCATCTATATCAGGTGTGGCTTGATAGCTCTCTTGGAGGTGTGTGGACGGGCTGGGTTCAGACAGGTCCATCACATGTTGGCTGAGGAATCTCATTTGGGACTCTAACTCTACAATTCTCTTGGCTATATTTTTTTGAAGGAGCCTTTCTTGGAGATCACCAGCATCATCCTCTTCAAGGCTCTAGGCTGGTTCCTAGCATTCCTTCCTCCAACTTAGGATCTGCACATCATGTTGAAAGACTTGGGGAAGTTGAGGAATGCTAGGAAGAGACTGTTGATGCATCGAAAGAGTCTCTAGAAGAGGGATGTGCTGGCTCATGGTACTCCCCCAAATAGAAGATTCAAAATATAAGGAATTGAGAAGATCGATCTCCATGGGGGGTTGCTCTGATGCCATTTGATGTTGGAAAGCCAAGTGCACGGGATTGAGAGTAGATGCATCAGATGAGCTGGAGTGAGCAAGTGCTATCTAATAGAAAGGATTTGGTGCATAAGAGGGGGCTTTCTTCAGAATAGGAGGGGGCACATAAGGCTAACTGCCTTGAATAAATGGATTTCTCCATTTTGCTACCTCCTCCTCCATGGATTGCAAGGCCTGTGCTTGCCTAAACAAACACTCCTCTTTATACATTAGCTCCTGCTAATATCTATACTACACCTCCAGTCTGTTAATCTCCATCGTCTACTTCTCAAACTCAAGGGCCACTTCCCTTATCATTGCAGTGAAACTAGGAGGGCTGCTTGGGGAGATGCCATAAAAAGGTTGAGCTTGATCAAAATTATCAGAAAGAAAACAAGGTTTATGATTTTGTGCAGAGGGATTATACATACAAAAAGTGATTTATGATGGCACCAAGCTGCTTAACCAGCAGATTCAACTCAAAGTCGCCATTGGTGTTTGATGCAAAGCCTCCAAAGGCTAGTTGGTTAAAGAACACACCAAAAATTCTTCAACTCTTTGGACACAACTTGTCCTAGTTGGTCCCACCTAGCGTGCCAAAAACTATTGATGCAGTGGATTACACCTAGGGCAGGAGGTCGAGCTCCTACCTTCCACACGCAACAATGGAAAATCCCCTCTCACCTGTGGGACTGGCGAAGCTAGAGGAGAGGGTCTCTAGATGAGTGCTAGCTCCCTCTAATGTATCATTTAGGCCCTAGTTTCTCCTACTGCTAACAAAAAATGTAAAAAAGGGGGGATGAAAAGAGAGAAAGAGATGCTGAAAACAAAACCTAAGCCTACGAAAAGAAAAGGTGATACACTAGAAAAGGTGATCCACCCAGCCCAAATATACACTTTTCACCAAAAGGAAGTGCCTATATGCTTCATCTGAAATGAGAAAACCTTTTGCATTAGTGGGTCAGGGGTTCATGGAGATGCAGGGAGGAAATAACTACTAGAGGCATTCTGGGACACACTGCAGCAGCCTATCCACTTCACCTATACTCCTCTAGGGACACTTCTGACAGACCTGTAAAAGGAAACTCAAAAATGCACTAGACATGCTGCAATCATTCTACAAAAGCATTAAGAAAATGACTTAACACAGAATCAAATGCATAGACACATAATAAAGATGTAAAACGTAGAATGGAGGTCAAAATGCTAAGTTCTGATTCAAGGTAAAATTCTAGCAGAGCTCTACCTTACAAACCTGAGAGACTTTTGGGCAAAGTTTTGCATTAAGGCTGAGAGCGAATCCTTTTCTCAAATGAGAAGTTTACAATTTATAGAAAGAGGAAGAGAACTTGGCGCTTCTTGGGAAGGATTTTGGCACCTTTTCCTCCAAGTGGCCCATGTGCGCTGAACACATTGGGAAGAGGAAAACCACTATTACTGATGTCATTTTTTAGAAGAGGCCTGCTAGAGCCATGTTGTACCATCACCAAAATTGACTTTGGCATTAAAGCATTAATGTAAGGACATGGCCATGCCTCTTTCCTACAAACAGACTGTAGTTTGTCCCGTCATCAATGCCAGCTATAAAAAATAGGTCACGCCGCTCATCTGCAATAATTCACCTTCCCTTCACCACTTGAATGCTTTGTCATTTCTACTCCTTGTCTTCTTCCTACTCTTTCAGCCCTTGGGGGTGATCTTTTGGCAAGTGGCTGCATTCCTCAGGCTTCTTTTCATGATTTGGCGCTAAGGTAGTTCAAAAACAACGGCTACTTCACTGCATTAAATTTGACGTTCACGCAGCCATCACCCAACGGCTAGTTCGTCTACTTAAATTTGATAGCCTCTAGGACGTCATCATCCTTGGCAAAAGTCATCGAGTCTTTTGTTTTAGGGTTTTTCCCCATGGGTTTTCTGTTTCAAGCTTTTTCTCGTGGACAAAAGTCTGCAGGAATTGGCTGCTCTTTGTCTTCTCTGTCAAGCTCTTTAAAACTTTCTCTACCCTCTACAAGGGATTTGGGATCTTGAACTACCCTTTGGCTGTAGGGTACACCCTTGAACCAAGCCGTTGAACCAACCCATTAAACCAAAATTGGTTCAATGGTTCAATCAGTTCAACAGTTCAACCACTACGCGCCGAGCCCATTAAACCTAGCCATTGAACTTTGCCGATGAACCGATGGCATTGAAATAAGCCATTGAACTGACTGCCACTTGAACTTAATCATTGAACCTGTGTTGAACCAAAGCCACTAAACCAAAGGCATTGAACCAAGCCTGAAAAATGAAGTGATGGACTTGAAGTAATGAACCAGGCCTTGAAATGGAGCGATTGAACTACCGATTGAACCAAGGCTCAAACCAAGCACGTTGAACTTTGCTAATGAACTAGTTCAATGGTTCAACACTATGCACTAAGCCCATTGAACCAAGCTGACAAACTTGTTGATGTGTTGAACTTGAGCGATGAAACAGAGAGATTGAACCAGGCATTGAACCAAAGCATTGACCTGGTTCAATGGTTCAACCATGCCAACTTTTCTTGTGATTTTCTTCAAACTAGAGCCTGAAGAACCCTTATAAAACCTTGAAACTCTCTAAACTGCTCCTTCATGTGCCAAAGGACTAACCTGTTGAGTCCGTAGAAATCCAAAACTTGTAGAATCCATAGATTTAGGCCTACAAAATCCATAGATTTAGGCCTGTAGAGTCCGTAGATTTAGACCTACATATTATGTGGAAATGAACAGATTCATGCAAAATCAAAAAATGAAATGGCCTAGAACAATAGGGATAGAAGGGAACTAATTTTATGGCCTGTTGGGCAAAAAATGGTCAACAGTATGTTTTTTGCAAGCTGTCTATAATACTATACTAGCGTAGTTGACCTAGTATGTTTTTAGAAAACCTATAAGAGTATTATGTTAACCTATTTGATCTAGTATCCTATCTGGAAGTGAAAACCTATACTATGGCAACTTGTTTGATTCAATAACCTGTATTTGATGAAGACTTACACCAACAAAATAGAGTCATTTTTATGTGACTATGTTAAACCTATGCACAAAAGTTAGAAACTATACCAACTTTGTCGACCTAGTATCATGAATTTGAAAACAAAAATGATAAAAAAAATGAAAAACATGAAATAAAACTTGCAAGGGTTAGAATCATATTGGGTTCACCAAAATGTATGCAATCATAAATGCATCAATTCTATAAATCAGAATATGACCCTACTTACACTTCCAATTGGGGATACATTAGATAAGTGAGAATATGACCAATATGTGGATCTGTTATCCCTAATTAAGGGATCTCTTATCACAACAACAATACTAGGGAGGGTTCCAAAGCCTTCAATATAACACAATCAAGTAATAACCCTAAATAAGCCCTATGTTTTCATATTCACTATACTATTAACAAGTAAAGAAAATAAATCTAATCTAGTGCTCACCAATGCTTGTGGCACAATATGAGGGTTAGTAAACAAATGGAAATAAACATTCATAGGAGAATATAAATTAAGATATCTATGAGTAAGACACTAATACATGGAGAAGAGGAGTAATATTATTCAAAATTAAATATTAATGCTACTTCTATCTACTAAAGAGAGGAACAAAGTTAGAGAATACTTACCCAAAAGAGGAATCCATCGATACTCAATCTCTCTCTTGGCCAAAGAGGATTCACAAGAGGTTGTTGTGTCTTTTAAGGATCACTAAAAAAGGCCAAATCATCCAAGACTTCTCCACAAGACTAGATTCTTCAAGTAGAAACCCTAAGCTAATACTCTTCAAGTAGAATGGTGGAAGAGTAGATTGTAAATAAATGAAAGAAAATAATGACTCTTGATCATCATAAATAATGATGAAATGATCTTGTATATATAGGAGGATTTAACCCTAAGCCCTTCTAAAAGTTTAGGCTGATAAGGTTGACCTAGTCAACCTAGTACTATTATGGACAAAAATTCACTAGGTCATAGGTTAGGTTGGCCAAAAGGTGACTTGGACCTTAAATGAATTTCATCCATAAGAATACAAGGTTGACCCAGTAGACCTAGTATTGTAAACTGTTGAAAGGGGTTTAAGGTGAGGAAAAGGGGTACATAAGATGGGAAATGACTAGAGGAGTGTACAAAAGAGGAGTAATAGCTTAGGACCACAAGAAAATATCTTTGAATCATATAAGACCACAAGAAAATAGGAGAGACACACAAGGTAAATAGAATACTTAGAAACTTAAATTTAACTACAAGGATGAGCCATTGCCATTGATATCCCTCCAACTAAAGAGGCTTAGATGAGAGAGACTAGTGATAACACTATGTTTTCTTCCTTTGTATAGATGACCTAGAGGCTAAATAAAAGTATGAAGGCATTCCATGGCATTATTGATTAAGACTTCTTCCTCCTAAAGAGTGAGAAGAGAGTCATCAACAAAGTGACCATTAAGTAGATAATGAGTAGGATTAGGAAGAGAGATGTTCTTCACCAAGCCCTTGAAAGCAAAGTTAGTTAAAGCCTTTAGCTGCGAAGACATATAGAGAATGCACTAAAGGACACCCTTATCTGATATATCTATGCAACTCAAACTAAATAGATTCAGCCCCATCAATAGTAATACATGCCCCAACATCTTGAAAAAACATATTCATGACCTACACAAAGTGAGGGCCAAAGTTGAAATCTTTGAGCATGGCAATAATAAAATACCACTCTATGTGATCATAATCCTTTCAAAAATCAATCTTGACAAATATGGCCTTTTGATTAGACACACGAGCCCATTCCATGCCTTTCTAAAAAATAATGAAATTATTTAGAGTATATCTATCTTGGATAAATCTTGTATATTCACTTCAAATAATTAAGGAATAATATGTTTAATTATGAGCACTAAAGCCTTAGAAATAATTTTATAAGAAACATTCAGAAGGGTGATGGATCTCTAATTAATAATAGCCTTGGGATCACTAACCTTGGGAATAAAATTTATATTACCTTGATTGATGAGAGGCCCTAACGAATTAGACAACATAGCTTTAGAATAGACCTTGTGAATATCAGGGCCCTTAGTATCCCATAAGGTTTGATAAAAAGCACAAGGAAAACCATCAATACTTGGAACTTTGTTTGTATCCATTTACATAACTACTTCCTTGAGATTATTTAGAGTGAGAGGCCTGTCTCAAATAACCTGATAAGCCTTAGATAGTTTATAGTGGACAACATGGAGTTATTGAGCTAGAGCTAATTCATGCTTAGAATAAGTGGGATGAGCTGAAAAAACACCATGATGATGGCATACAAAGGCTTGTAACATGTCAGGTAACCTGGTTATCCTATCATCTCCTTCCCTGATGTATTTAATTATGTCAACACCTCTTATGGAATGGAAGAAAGAGAAGATATCTTTGGTGACTTTATCTCCAATTTTCAACCAATGCATTTGAGCTCAAAGTTGAGATCCCTAGCCTTGTAGACATCCTCAATTTGGAGTTTATCCCACCAAAGCACAATTTAAATTTGAAGATGAACATTGAAAGGTGAGGCCTCGAGTTCCTATGAAACCCAAAGGTATTTGTAGTTTGTGGCATTATGAATGCACTAACAAAAAATAGTAGCATGTTTACCATACACATAAAGGAAAGTGGTGGTATGATAAAGAGAATCAATCCACGACTGAATCCATCAAGTATCCTTAGTGGGTATGGGAACCAAGTTTCAAATTCTAATAATATCCCTGACAATTCTTTCATGATTAAGATGATGAGTATTAAGGATAGAATTATGTTGAAGTAGGTCTCACCTGAGGAGTAGTCCATTCTATATTGAATTGATTAATTTTTGAAAAGGACAACATTTACAAATACCAAAATCAAAAATGATCCTTAACATATTATGATTTTTTACTTTGAATTGATTAATTTTATCTTACAAATATAAATATTAAAAAGGATAACACTTTAAAATACTAAAATAATAAAATATAAAATGACCCTTAATGTTAGACAAAACAGAACACCAAAATGAAGCATGGGATCTGGCACCACCTAACCATCCACTAGGAGCCAAAATAACAAAGTTAGTTGGGAGTGACCATGTAATGACGACAATGGCTTTGATTATGGATCTGACAATGTCTATATATTAGTGAACCCTATTTTTATGTTACCATAATTTAAATCAATAATTTCCTTCAACAAAAATTTTGAACCATAAATACCAACCAACTACTGTACTATGTAACCTTTTATATAATATTATCAAATTAATAATAAACATATTAAAACATTCTAATAATAAAATAACCTTTAAAACATGATTTTTTACATTAAATTAATAAATTTTATATTTTAAATAATATTTATTTTTTAGAATTATTTATACCAAAAATAAAAAATAGATGGGTACTTAAAATTTAAATTATAAGATTTATTAAAAAAAATCCTTGAGATAGATATTTTATAATTCAAATAAATAATTTGTAAATATAAGTCCTTAGAGACCACACTAAAACATATAAAAACATCAAAGTGGCATGGTCGGCAAAAACACAATTACAAATATTAAAACCCAGAGTGCTCGGCTAAGCATTTACAACGTGTCTAAATATATTAAACCCCAGAATGCTCGGCTAAGAATATATATCTATCTATATATATATATATATATAAAAGAAATCCCCGCCAACACCAGACAGACCGATTGCTTGTCATAAGTATTGATTTTATAATATTTTATATTGATTGAAGCTTATCTTTCATAGGAACTTGAGGCCTCGCCTTTCAATATGCTACTATTTTCATACGCTATCGTCTGATTGTATCTTGAAGATAAGATGAACATTGAAACGCATATTTTCATACTCTATTGATTAAATACCTTTACTTCCTTTTGTTTATTTTTATTTTTTTCATTGACGTATTTTATTGATCTATTTATAATTTTGAGGACCTTTTAAAATTCACTATTACAGAACTTGAATGAAAGAACACATATTTGCATGTTAAATATTAAATTGGAGAATCAAATAAATGAAGGAAACACCCATCAAATTAAAATGGTTAGAACACTTAATGTCTAAGCAATGTTATTATAGATCTTTATTACATATTTGAGTAATTAAATAATAAATATTTATTATTTATTAATATGGATTCAAAACTTTGTGTAAATAAATAATAAAATATATTTATTTATTATTTATTGATTGTGTAAAATTTTCATGGAGAAAGATTGAATTCATTAATTATAATGGTCACTTCTCCTTATTCCCATTATAAATAGGGTTTTACTGCTTTGATAAAAAATATTGATGTACATATCAATACATGACGTTATTATTTATGTATGGAAAATATTCCTGTGAAGAGCTTTATGAATAATACTGATACAGAGAAGAAGTGAGAAGTAAGGATTTGTATTGGAAAAAATAAGTTTCTCAAATATAAGATTAATCAATATTATTGTTTTTTACCACTTTGAGATTTTTCACATTAAATTGATGTGTCAACTTATCTATGTGCTTTACTATTATTCACTAATCTATATCCATGTTCTTGCATATTATATTTCATATCATATGTATTTTAGCATAGACTTAAAGCCTTTGGTGGATTGATTATTGGCAAGCGTGATTGGAATTGATTGGAGTACTTGTAGAGGCCAAGATCTCTGGATCTTAGTTTTTAATCATTCATAAGCCTTGTGGAGGAGAGTTGGTGAAGAAAATCATTTTCTTAGCCAAATATCAGCATTCCATGCCATTTTATAATGCAAGGTACGACTATAGGAGTGGGATAATTTATATTTCAATTCGTTTGGCATTTGGTGAACCTCTTTTAGTATTTTAGATCAAATAGGATCAATTAAATGCTCTAAAAATTAATCCAAACATCAATATATCTCTACCTAAAATGTATTTGCTTCTTTTGAGGCATGGTATACAGCTTTAGTTTGGGCAATGTAAAAATAATATCAAACATGTTTTTCTTGATCTAGCAGCGATTTCCTTATATAAACTTGTGAATAATGCTTGTATTTAGATGATTAAAGCCTCCTACAGATCCTTAAAAGTAGTCATTCAATTTTTTTGGATTTTCTCTCTGCCTTAAAGCTATTAATACACTCATGTATAGAATCAAATAATTTAAAACACCAAATTCTCTCATCAAGATTCATTTTTGAGGGTTTTTTCTATTTTAATAAGTCATTTGAAGGAGATCTATAGATTTTCAAAACTTCTGGTGGCCTCTACACTTCTCTTTGTCCAGCTCTACTCTCACCTCTGCACCATTATTATCTATAGGAATATACTAAGGTTAATAATAGTTGCTTTGAAATAATTTTTAAATAAATGATTTAATAGAACTCTTTTTTCCATGCAAGGTTAAAAGGAGTCACCTTCTAGTTTAGACTATTTTACCAAAAAATGAAAAATATAATTTGCTTTTTACATGCTCAAATTACATGCACATTTGTATAATTGGTTTTTTTTAAATAAAATAAAAAATAATTTAAAAATAGTTTCTTGTAAATTAGGTCATGTGTAATTTTAAAAATTAGTGTAAAAGGGTTGGTGGTCTTTATTTTACTAAAAACTTATAAAAATGGAGGTCAAGGATTAAAAATTATTACCTCTAATTATTTTGGTCAAATTAATTTAAACATTTTTTTGGTCAAATTAGTAAATATCTAACTATTTTTTGATTTGCGTGCAAATTAATTCTCATGCAAAACCTTTGTGTAACTTTGAAATTTTATCCCACTTGACCTGACTATTCTTTGTCAACTATGATTGTGTGACTAGTTGATTTATATATTTTTGGGTATTCTAGATGCATTGATATGGTCCATTTACTATTTTGAAACTTTCTAATATAATTTTTATCAACTTTTTAATAACAATGTTTAGATAATTATTTGCAGTACAACACTTAAATTAATGCAATTTGTTACAATTTTTTCATATTATTTCATATAAATTCAAACAATTATTATTTTTTTACAATATAAATTTGCTTTATTATCAAATAGGGTACAAATTCACATTAAAAAAAATCATTTAAATTTTTTTTTAGTGTCTAGTTTAAAAGAAAGTTAATATGACTTCTCTTAACTTCATGCTTGATAAATGTCAAATATTTCAAGGGTCTAACTATAATATATAAAAAATTCACATTAAAATAAAATTTATGACTTGAAAACTATGGAACATTATTGTTACGATGGAAAATCTCCCTTTAGGATAACAATTTACACCTGAGATTATGAATGCATTTCAACAGAAATCATAGGAACCTATGTTGATTATTTTGAGGAGTGTTAAGGATGATTTCCTACTCCATATCAACAATGAGCCTTCCAACGATCCATAAAAAATATTTGATTCTATCCTTGAGGGCATTCATCTTTCTAAGATTATTACGCTGATTCTTGAATTACTTATTACACCTATGAGATGTGATGAAAACATTGTTAATTTTCTTGATAAAATAAAAAATATTAAAGATTAATTAGATGGTTATGATTGTAATCTTATTCAAAATAAGATTTTGTATTTCATTATTTAGCTTCATATTCATAAAAAGTTTTGACATTTTATTTTCATTAGATTAACTCAAAATATCAAATAGATTAAGATATCTTTGACTTCACTACTCTATCTAAAGCTCTGATTCAATAAGAAGTGATGTCAAATTTTAATTTTAAAGAGAATGTCACTCAAGCACTTTTCATTCTCAATCATGTTTTCAAAAATAATAAGTATTATAAATCTAACCCTAATTCTTTAAATGACAAAAATAAGAGTAGAAATATGAAAATAAGAATCATTAACCTATGGGAATTACAATCTACATAGTAAATTTGGTCATAAAAAGAAAAATTATTATAAAAATAAAGATAGAGTTAATCATTAAACCTCTAGAAATAACAAAGAGAAGAAATCTAACTAGAACCATTAGAAGAATCAAAACTATAATCAAAATAATAATCAAGAACATAATTATAATGTTGTTGTTTTATATGCTATATTAGTTGCTTCTAATAAAAATGAATAAAATTTAGATAGTGGTGCATCGCATCATATGACTAGAGATTTTTCTAAAAATATTTATTTAGGAAGTAATTCATTTGTAAAATCTACTAAACAAGAAAAAATAAAATTTTAAAATGTTGTTATGAAAGATGTTTTCTATGTACCTAAACTTAAGAAAAGTATATTATCTTGTTCTCAAATTATGAATTATAATTTTATCTCCACTCTTAAGGATAACTAGTCTATTAGAAATCAATCTAGTTCCTTGATTGCTAAAGGTGTTTAATAGAATAGTTTATTCATAATTTTTGCTTCCTCTGCATGTTTTCTGTCATCACATAGTAGGAATGAATCACAATTATGGGATGAAATACTATGACATGTTAATTTTATAAGTTTATATGATATGTCTTCTCATAATGTCGTTGTTGGTCTTCATTCTATCTCATCTCATCATGAAGCTTGTGAGAGATGCTTACGTGGTAAGCAACATTCTAATCTCTTTCACAAGAATCATGATATAAAATTCTTAAACATTTTAGAATTAATTCATAGTGATGTTACAAGACCCCTTGAAGTTACATTTCTTAATGGTTATTTATATGTTTTTACTTTTATTGATGACCATACTAGAATGATTTGGTTGTATTTTAAAAATAAAAAATATGAAGTATTATCTACTTTAAAGAATTTAAAGTTGTCGAAAATGCTTCTAATTTTTTATTAAAATATTAATATATGATAATGGTGTTGAATATATTAGTAAAAAATGTGATTATTTTTTTCATTATTTGTAGTATTCAAAAGAAATTTATAGTTCTCTATTCTTCACAGTAAAATGATATTGTTAAAATAAAAAATGCAGTAGTACTGAAATGGCTAGAACAATGTTACATTATGCAAATGTTCCTAAGTTCTTAGGGGCCAAAACTATGAATATTATTGTGAATATTTTGAATAGAATCCCTACTAAAGCATTTCATATTTATACCACTTTAAAGATATGGTCTAAAAAAAATATAACTTGTCTCATCTTAGGATCTTTGGTAGTCTTACATCCATATTTGTTCCTAAAGCTTTGAAAAAAACTTAATCTTACCTCCTATTTGTGCATATTTTTAGGTTACAGAGGTGAAACTAAAGGACTAAGAGTGTCAAATCAATCTAAAAGACAAATAATTGAGAATATAAATATTATTATCTTTGAAAAATATTTATGTGATCCCTCTATAAAACCCCTTAAATGTTCTTCATTTGATGAATTTAGTTCTCATGTTTCTTATTATGAAGAGAAATAGATACTCTAGAGGAAGTCGATTGAATATTGAATAGATTAAAGTTTGAGGAACCTTCTAAATTTCATGTTCAATATAAAAGACCTAAATAGGTAGAATTCTTAATTCAATCTTATAGTCTTGATAATATTAATAAATTAACTAGAAGTCAATATTTTTATCATGTTTCAATGGCTATGCATAAATGTGAAACTCAATCTTTTGAGGGATCCATTCAAGATGATAGATGAAAAGTTGTTATGAAAACTGAGTATAATGCCTTGATAAAAAATTAGACTTGGGATCTTATCCCATCTCTATCTAAAAGGTTTTTTTTTTTTTTTTTGTAAGTGGCTTTATAAAATAAAATATAATTCAATTGTTAAAATTGTCAAATTTAAAGTAAGATTAGTCACTCGTAATTTTACTCAAAAACTCAAGATTGACTATATTGAAATATTTTAACCTATAATAAAAATGAGTAATATTAGATTACTCATTTCTCTTATAGATTATAATAGTTGGATTATACACCAAATATATGTTAAAAAAATATTCATGAATGATGATTTAGAAGAGGATATCTATGTGACTCAGCCTAAAGGTTTCACTGACCCTAATAAAGAATATTATGTTTGTAAGTTAAAGAATTTTTTTTATGATTTAAAATAAGATCTTTGAACTTTATATTTTAAAACCATTAATTATTTTAAAGAATTAAGTTTCTCTAACTATTATTCTAATAATGATCTTTTTGTAAAAATTGAATGTGGTCATATTATCTTGATTGCTTTATATGTTGATAATCTTCTTAGTAATGGCAATATACTTAGTTTAATTCATAAATATAATGATAAACTAAGTCAAATATTTGAAATGAATGATTTAGAGATTCTTCATCATTTTTTTAGAAATGACTATATTTCAAGATAAAATTTTAATTATCACAACCTCAATATGAATATAATCTTCTGGTTGAATTTAAATACTTGATTATAATCCTACATCTACTCTTATAAAATTTGGTATTAATATTGATCTATAACCTACATGTGATAACGCTAACCCCACTATGTACATATAATTTATTGATAGTTTAATTTATTTAACAATTACTAAACTAGATGTTTCATAAATTGTAGGTGTTATTTCTAAATTTATGCATGATCCATATTTAGATCACTACAAATTAATAAAATGAATACTTCAATATAGCAAAAGAAATCTAAATTTTGATTTCTTTTATTTTTCTATTGATAATGCTAAATTATATGGTTATTGTGGTGTTGACCATGATGATGATACTATGGATCATAAATCTACTTCAGGATATATGTTTATGTTTGGTAAGGTGCTATCACTTGGAGCTAGCAAAAAATAACTTAACATTTTTATCTCTTCTACAAAAGTAGAGTATAGAAGTGTTGTGGAAGCTTCTAAAGAATCTATGTGGTTATGAATGTTGTTAGGATAAATTTACTTTGATATTTTTCATAGTACCACCCTTCATTTTAATAATCAAAGCTATATATCTCTAGTGAAAATTCTAATGAAACATTGACGGACTAAGTATAATGAAGTTCATATGTATTTTATCTAAGAAAAAGTCCTCAATGGTGATATTGATATGTATTTCTTTTCTATAGAGAAAAAGTGGTAGATATCTTCACAAAATCACTTGGTGTTATCAAGTTTATCAGTTTCATGTAATTTTGGGCCTCTAGGAGTTGTCATTGAGGGGGAATTTGCATAACAATGTCACTTACTAATAACTATTTATTCTTTCTTCTTCTCTATACTTCTCATTGTAAAGCATTATAATAAGTCACTATATGTGATTTTTTCAAATTTCATAAATTTTGAATTTATGGTGTGCCCAATATTTAAAAATATATATTTTAATAGAGGTCTTTATGTTATAAAAGGATCCAAATATGCTTAGTTGATTATTCATGAGAAAGTGTGAGATGTAGTCTTGCAATCATGTTAGCCTAAACTTCTTTTGAGTATTTTATAGATTATAATTCATTTTATTTCAAAAGGTGATGTTTTGCCTAATAATTTTTTTTTAAATCCTTTAAATTCATACATAGTATAATTCCTTTATTAAGGTGACTATAACATTTATCTCCACTTAGAATTAGAGGGACTGTTAGAATATTTAATGTCTAAGTAGTGTTATTATAGACCCTTAGTATATATTTGGTAATTAAATAATAATGAATCATTATTTATTAACATGAGTTCAAAATTTTATGTAAATAAATAATAAAACATATTTATTTATTGTTTATAAATTGTGTAAACTATTCAAGGGAAAATGTTGGACCTATTGGTTACAATGGTCACCTCCCCTCATTCCTATTATAAATAGGGTTTTACTTTTTTAATAAAAAACATCATTGCACATATCATTGTATGATAATAATATTTGTGTGTGGCAAATATTTTTCTGAATATCTTTGTGAAGAATATTGATATAGAGAAGAAATGAGAATGAAGGATTTGTATTGGGTAAAATAAGTTTCTCAAATATATGAATAATCACTATAGTGATTTTTTTAAATCTCTTTGAAGTTTTCTATATTAAATTGTTGTGTTAACCTATCTATATGATTTTCTATTATTCACCTATCTAGATTCATGTTCTTGCATATTATATTCTATATTATATGTATTTTATCAAAAATAATATAACATATAATGAGAAGGTTGAACAACTATGGATAACTCCATGAAATAACTCAGATGCTCCTTCCCATGGCCAATAGGCCCTAGGATATATATCCATTCACACAGTTACTTGCCTTTCATGCCTTGCATCTTCATTATTTTATAAGCCCAAAATGATTTTCAACTTCTATAGCCTATTCATCTTTTCAAGTGAATTTTTGACTTCATCTTATCTTTACATGACACATAAATAATGAATTTTCTCAAAATTACATAAAATAACCTTATATTAAAATTTAGTTGGATTATGCATATGTTAACACTTCTCCCAAATGTATATAGATGTCTAACCCTGAGACACTTAGTCTTCAGACCATATCTCTTCAATTTATTACAACTCTATTTCATCATAATACATATAAAACACATTTTTATAGTACACATTGCATCTTATCAGAGTGCATGGGTGTTGAGCCATGACTTCCACCAAATATACAAGTAATAACACATAAAAAGGTCCATACTTGCCTATATGTAATCTTTCCTACTATTTTTTGTTATCCCATTCACTAATGATCACTTTTGGTATATGAGCTTTCTTCGGATCTCTTTTCCTTTATATACTAACTCCTAACTATTCCATTTGAACAACCTTGACATTAATCATAGTCCACTAACTTAAGATCTAACTAATATATGATATATAGACTTAAAAATTGCATCTACAATTTTACAAAACTATTAAAGAATTTTCCTTCCATGTTTAATTATCGTCCACAAACATTACCAAAATGAAATTGAAGCGCCCAATATAAATAATATGAATTTTTAAAATGTTGAACATACCCATGTCAATCTTGCTAATTGGTAATGCTAAAATACCATCCTTCAAAATCACGATGCCCTACCATGAATACATTTTGAATTACCTTCCACAAGCTAACCATTTATCCCATAATATGAAGCATTGTATGCGATATCAACGAAAAGATGCTGCAACAAAAAAGATCTCCTCGACATCAATGATCACGTAATTATGTTTGGTAATTGATCATGTGACCTCAACAATTAGAGTCACTTGAAAGGCATCGGTGCTTATCACTCTACGATGAACCTGAGTAGTAATCGCAATTTAAGGAATGCTATCAAGCATTGCATCTACAAAACCACTTACCAAGGTGCTTGCATCTACAAAACCACTTACCAACTTGGTGCACCTGGACAAAATGTTACAATACGCATCTCCAAACCGAAACGGATTCCCTCACCAAAAAAAATCATTTTTTGAAAAAATAACATGTCTTATGTATGCACTTGTCTCTCATTTATAGTCTTCTCGCTACTAGAAGGAAAAAGCAAAAATCAAATAGTTATCCTATCAAATTATATCTCATCGATTAAAAAAATAAAATAAAATCTAACTTAAAATGCAAATGATCTTACAAAAACATATAGCGTCACATATATTTCTAAAGAGAAAAAATAAAAATAAAAATGTTCTTAGAAAAGCAAGGCTTATAATCTCAAATTGAACAAAAATTAATGCATAAGACAATAAACTGAACATATTAACTATGTTTTCTATTAAAAAAATTGACAACTCTAATTCTAGTAGGAAAGATAAGGCAATAAAAAATTTAATACATTTAAAATTTTATTATTATGTGAAATGACAATGGAATAAGAAGGTCACATAATAAAAATTTATTTTTTAGATTATTGTTAATTTTTTATTGGAGTTCAAACCGGTTATGGAACACAATGGGAGGTCTAGTCTCCCAAAAAATTGAACCAAAATTTAAAATAGTATCTTAAACCTTATTATTCCTTTTGCAATAGTATGAATCCAAAGGAAACAACAAAAATAACATGTTGAATAGAACGCCATAACCAAGCTACAAGTGAAAAAAAGAACTACCCCCCCCCCAAAAAAAAATAGAAGACACTACCAAATCAAATTTTAAATCAACCTTTAGTGGATTGCATTTGTTTGCCTCTGCTGGACAACGGTGAATCTATAGTCCATTGATTATCATAGAGAATAGAGTTCTGAGCATCCAGTGATCATCTTTCTACTTCTATTTTCCTACTTCTCTCCCCTTTCTGACCATAGCTAGGAGTCTTCTTTTCACTGAAACTCCGAGCAATAGATAAAACTGTCTTACCATCGCTTCTTCTTCTTCTTCTCCATCCTCTACCTCCTCTTCTGAAGCTTCCTACTCTTGAAGGCTATCAATAATTGGAGGATTTTTATTTATGCCCTCAAGATCAGATTCTAAAACCTTTTCTTCTTGAACCGGCTTAGACGGCGAATGCTAACCTGCAGACAAATCAATCAGCTCCTCTACTGACTTTGGAACCTTACTATGTTGAGTTTTATTTTGAAAACCCTGAGGGACTGTCGTAAAAGGGACCTCAGCTGATACAGAATTGGAGGAAACAATCAAATTATGTACCAGATCACGATTCAGACAGCCCACCTTCCTAACCCATTTCTAAACCAACGTTGAATGAAAACCTTTGAAACCTTTCTCAAGACAAACAACAATCTTATGATCAAATTTGTTGCAATTGAAACTCCCAAACGGTAAACCCTCATATTTAAAAAATTGAGACCAAACACCATAGGAAGAAGAAATTCTAACCAAATGATGCAGGTGTTGAAAGAGATCTAGCAGAACACAAGCTATTACAAAATTCTGATGATCTTCAATGGAGTCATCAGTTTTAACAAATACTCCTAAGTTATTGACCAGTTGCTGAAAAACACTGGGATCACGAAAAGCTAAAGGTAGCTTATAGAATCTTACCCAAACTGATGCTTGCTTAATTACCACAGAGTCTGGATTAAAAAAGGGAACCCAAAGGTTAAAAAACACCCCTTGACGCCCTACAAACAAAGGGCCATGCATCCACACAAAGTCCCTATCTTCCGTAGAATGAAACTGAAGCCAATAGAAACTATTTGAAAACATGGAAATTGAAGGGGATATGAGGGAGGCCCAGGGATTAGCCGCCCAAAGATGAAGATCCTCTCAAGATGGTCGTTTCTCAACACATCTACCAATCAGAGATTTGTTACCCCTTTCCTCTCCCACTACAACAATTTTTTAATCTGTTAATACCAAAATAGGAGGAGAATCAGAAAAAATTAAAGGAATGTCACCAAGGTGAGCTGTCTCTGGCTTTTACGCTGAGAAATTTTTTCTTCTGGATTCCCCTTTAAACCTTCTTCACCATCTGCTTCCTTCCCTGAGGACTTATGTAAAGAGATCTAGATTTTGGGGACAAGAGATGGATCAGACCCAGGATGTGCCTTGAGAATAGTTGCTTTACAAAAAGAACCACAAGAGTGATATGGGTTAGAGTTGTTAATGTAATTTTAAAAACTACAGCTTTAGCAGAAACCCTTGCCGTTCCTTCTTCTGCTCTTTCTGCACCCTCCTCATGACTGGGTTCCTCTTTGGAAGAACCCCCACACCCGTTCAACTAATTAAGACTAAAGGGATCAGCCAGGTTTTAAAACCAGAGCTAAACTGCTCTTAGAAAAGAAAAAACTGGGTTGATCGTTGTGCGTTGTCCCCTGCCACAAAAAAGCTCAGATGAAGACCCGTTCTCCTCTCGTTGAGCCCTAACCCCTTTTGATCCTCTGACCTCGCCACCAACTTCCTCTCGCCTCTGACCTACCGCCCGTGAAGACTTGAGATCCTTACACTGCCTGCGGCCCTCTTTAACAGGATTTGTATCTTTTGCAGCAGTCGTTGCCTTTTCCACTGAAGTGCCATACCTTTGACTACCATCGCCACCTCTGCCCTTCAACACTACCTATGTAACCATCTCTAACTTCGCTATTTTATCCTATATTGAAAATATGTAACTATTATGAACATTATAAAAATTTATTATTAAATATTTTTCAAATTTAAAAAATTAAGTATTAAAAAAATAATTCTTTATAATTGGTTGAATGTATAAATAGATTTAATCTATATAATCTTCATAATCCCTACAGAAATAAGATCTCATAGTGTATGTCTATATATATAATTGTATAAAGGTATGGATATCTATAATTATAATTGTCTGTTAATGTAATTTTATTTATAAAATATTTTTTTTCTTATTTTTACCAATGTTTAAAAGAAAATGTTAAATTTATAATTATGTCAAAATTTATATTTTTAAAATATTATATTTCAAATTTATATATATTATCAATAATATATTTTTATTGATTAATGTGAAAATCTATATATATTTTTAATTAAAAATACTTATACATAATTTAAAAATTAAAATAAAATCAATCAATAAAATTAAAAAATATTATTTTATAAAATAATTATGTTTTTTTAACTCCGATCCAAACCCAAGCACTGCAAATACCATGATTTGATTGACTAATGTAAAAGTAATTGTTTGTTTTGTTGAAAACTATATCGTCTTCAAAATATTTTATAATGCGAGAGGGGTAATGCTGAGCCCTTGTGATGGTGACTCAACGATAAAGACAGTAGACTTTACCCAGATGGTTCCATATTCGAGTCTCCCTTACCATTGGTAGTTGCATTGAAATATAGAGCACGACTGTACTCTTTAAATTTGTAAGATGATCATGGCAATGTATGATCCGCTGTTATATAATTGACAACATAGATGGTTCATGTTATAACACAATAACTGTGGCTGAGAAACTGTAATGGCCGGATATTAAATGGTATAGGCCGGCTCAGATGAATCATGTGGTGCAGAATAGGTAAAAACAAGAGCTTCAAGGCGACGCTCTAACAATACAAACAGATCATCTCGTTTGAGCAAACTGAGACGAACATAACGCTTATCTGCTCCAAAAAATTGTCCACTTTCTCCCATGATACCTGCGCTCTCCAACACCGAAGCACAGTCCTCGTCTTCCTCCCTTTCGCACTTCACCCACGCATATGCTGAAATTTTCTTAAAATCAGAAAATTATCTATACTAACTTGAAAAAGACAGTCTACATATTTGTCGGCCCATGTTTTATTTTTCAATATGATTTCTTACCTGCTGATGGCCCAGTGAACTTTTTGAAAAAGCTGCAGAAAAGGGGCCCAATATTCTGTAGCGAGAAACGATTGGAAGCGTTAAAAATCCTCTGAAGCCTCTCCCATCGGCTTCTCATAACAGGGTAAGCGTAGTGGAATATCAACTGCTTTTTATCTGTGTTTAGAGCTTCTATTCTTTTGGCCTGTCGGTAACCGCTTAATACTGCTCTTAATAATATCGTTGCTCTTAACTGCGTATCGTGCGATACGCCCAACGTATTGGACATAACGTATTGCTGCATCTTTTGGTACACATCGTAGTCTTTAATAATGGCCCAACTGCAAAATCCCCAATACTGAATATTAAACCAGAGATCAGTGGAAATGGAAGCCTGTATAAAAGAATGAATATAATTACCCAAGTCTGCTGCCTGCGTGTCCAGTAAGTTTGGAGAGTGTGAAAAGCATTACATCCTCGTCGGCGGGGCGGGAAATTGCAGTGAAGTGAGGCCAGTAATAGGCGTGATCGTAAATTGTCCTTACGTTCTTGCCTTCCAAAACGGCCTCTTTTAGAAGAGCATCCGGATTGTTTGGAGACGTTACGAACTCCACGAATGTTGTTGAATTCAATGATTTTGTTCGTTTTCTCCAAGCCCTCGCATCTCCCTTCCACGAATTATCCGCCGAATCGAACATTTCAGTCTGTAATTCGTAATCCTACGAATAAAAGTAGAACTCCAATTTCTTCAATTTTATGTTCCAAGAAAAAAAATCATGAAAGTCTGTAGTCAATCCTAAACCCTTGGGCACAGAAGTAGAGAATAGAAACTATGAACTCTGTCAAATCATTAATTAAATCTTTTAAATTATTAGAAGTACGCATTTTTTCTCTCTTTTTTATCTGCGTACGAATTAATATATAAGCTATCGAAAGAGGGTTTAGTTTTGAGGATTTTAGAAATTACTCCGTAATACGGCGTAGCTGCTACTACTTGTGCTGGGTTTGAAGCGTGTCTAGGAGAGAGACTGTTAACAGCGGCATTGATGAGCTGCATGGATCCCGTTCCGAGCACAATATATCTTCCTTCAGTGACGGCGTTGCCTACCAGAACGTGAATACTACGAATCTGTTTCTCTAACAGAGGGGAAACCCCCGAATCCAAGCCGTCGTTTATGCCATAGCTCATCCTATACCAGGCAGGTACAACAGTTGCTCCAATTTCCGAATTTGCAATCCAAAACGGCTCTAGAAAAACGGGATCTCCACTGCAATACCAAAAGTCATAAACTTCATAGAAAAAGTCCACTGCAACCGTAGAATCTCGAAGATCCTACAAAGAAATTTGAGTAAAAACTGAGAAAATTGCATAGGAAACGTTTGCAATGAATACAAGAAAATAGCCGCACCTATCTACGTCTGCCGCACAATCGGGATCGGTTTGGGAGCAATCCGGTCCCGTATAGCAGGAATTGCATTCGCAAGAGGGAGTTCCCTTTTCGTCCATGTCAAGAGTATCAACAAAGACATATCCATGGCCGGAGCACTCATATTTTGCTGCCGCCTCTGCTTCCTCAGCAGCATTTTTGCTCCACCCGAGTCCCTGCAAATTATCTGTCGTGATGCCCCTGCTTATCAGATGCGCATTTTTGGCAAAAAATACAAGACATAGGGCGTTGAATAGCAGGGAAAATACGAGCAAAGTTTTGTGGGAGGAATTGGTGGGAGGGTGAGGTAACAGCAGTAATCGTACCATATTGCGATTCAGAATCGCTCGCTCCCAACTCTGCCAGGCAAGAGACGATTGGATTTTCTTAGTCTTCCCCGGAATAGTTCTACATAAGAATCTTGGTTAAGGGTTTTGACTTCATTCACACCTAACAGAATCTTGTTTCGGAGATGCTAGGAAATTATTAGCAATAGGATTCGATGTTCTTGATACCTTTGAGTTTTTAAAATTTAAATGTCTTTCTAGTAACACAATTTAATAGTGAAAGTGTTTTTAATTTAAACTCGTTTGTTAGTTAAATGGTGTTTTTAAATAATTTATGTGGAATAAAAAGGTTGGTCAATGGTTAATTAAAAAATTGAGTAATATAAAAATTATATAAATTTAATTTTTGATATTTGTTTTAGATTAAGGTAAAAACAGGGTTTGAAGGGACCCCGAAACCCAAATACAAGGAAAGAAAGATAAAGCATCAACGACCACAGGTAGAACCTAAAAACTACTACAGAGAAGTAGCAAGAATATGTTTTATACGGACTTGAAACCACCAAAAAGACCGCAGGTCAATACCCAGATTTAACATAGATCTGGCTACAACATAGACAGAAGATTACAAAAAACCACTGAACAGGTCCAGATAACATAACCAACAACAAGAACCAGACTATTCTTCCAGTTTCAAAATCATTTTCACTGTTTCTTTACCTTTCACAACAGTATCCTGAATGGCAGTAGCCGCCACCTTGGCTCCCTCTTGTATAGCCTTCTTTCTTGAGCTTTGTCTCGTCCTTTTGCTAGGCCCCTCCAATGATTTGATCTCCTCATGAGCTCTTTTTCCAATATTAACAGTTGCAGCACATATGTTGGACATTACTTCCTCCATTTTCATTCTGTTCTCCTTGATGAGTTCCCTAAGGTTATTCTCGTAATCTTTGAGCTTGACGGGGATGTCTCTTTCCTGTTTTTCCATATTGTTAATTTTGTTCCATACAGCTTTCTGGTTGTCTTCCATAGTTTCCACTTTCCTTTTGAGATCCATAATCTCCTTAAACATCCAAGAATCAAGTTGGAGAGAAGCCTCTGCTTTGCAATTAACCCAGTTCGTAGGTGTGTGCATTCCATCGTTCTGCCTTTCCTCACTCCAATCCTCAGTATTCTTATTGGGACTTTTCCCACCTTCTTCAAAGCAATCTTCTCGGCCCCTTTGATATTGCTCTTTTGTTCCAGTTTGAATTTCCATGTCCATTTCTTGATTGTCATCTTGAACTTTATTTTCCCTTTCATTTCTTGAAACAAGGTCCTCAACAGGGCCATCTTGGACAATATCTTCCTCCAACATTTTTTGATTTTCCTCAGCTTCTTCTTTACTATTTTCAAATTCCTCCTCTATGTTGACTCCTTTCTCGTTCTTCTCTTGAACTTCTTCTTCCTCATTTGAATTTGTATTCCGGCTTTCAGTTCCTTCCTCTTCCTCCAAATTTTCCTCCCTAGGTTTATCAATTCTCTCCTACTCTGTATCTTCATCTACATTCTGGTTCTTGGTGCTAGGGAAATTGATTTTATCTTTCCCTTTTACAAATTCACTCTTTTTGCTCCCAGAGTCCTTATTTTTCCCTTGGTTAGGGTTCTTAACCATAGCCTTATTCTTGAAATAGCCTTCGATTAATAGAATTAGGCCTTCATGCAGGATAGGACGCATTTCCTTCTTCCTGTGAGCAAATAAGCTTTGGACCAATGAGAAGCGTAGATAAAAGGGAAAAGACAATCTTACCTTGTGTCTGAAGTGATTAAGGAAAAAAAAGTGGAATTTGTGCACTCTCTTGCTTCTTCTGTCCAGGATGAAATACTCCCTTATACAGCATAAGACATCCCTCCATATCCCCTTAATCTGTTCCAATTCATAGAAATCCCCATTCTTGACCAGCTTCTGCTCTTCCACTTCCATCTTGGAGAATTTCTAAAAGGCCTCGTTTGAAATGCTTGTCTGCTTGGAGAATTTAAGTCCATCCGTAGACAGCCCTGTAACCTCTGCTATAAAATCCTCTGTTAGGTTCACTGTGATACCATGCAAAGTGACCCTATCATCAATCCAATTTTTGAAAAAAGCCGTTGTGATATGCAGTTTTGACCCATGGAGCCTTTCCATATAGTTCACGACCTTTCCTTTCTGCAAAATTCTCTAGACATCTTGTTTCTCTCTCCATTCATCACATTTTTTGGGTTCCTGCCTCCTTGGTTCTCCCTTCCTTTTGCGGGCCATACTCATTTCCTTTGAAACCCAGTCGCTGTGAGCTTTACAATGATCCCACCTGCTGCCAATTTGATTTGAAAGTTGGCTTTTTTTGGGCACGTTCAGGATCCGCTTCTCTCTCTCAAGAGCCTTCCTCTTTAATGATTGTAGTCCTTTCCCCACAAAACCACTCCTCCAACTCATTATATTTCTATTACAATCTAATCTTTCCCTCCTTCGCATGAGTTGCATCATGATGAATGAGCACCCTCAGTTCCACATTCTTTTCTAATGTTTCCTGCCACCTCACTTTGTGTCCTGTCCGAACTGCATAATTTGCTAACCAATCTGCAACTCCATTGGCTTCACGATAGGTGTGGGTTATTGTCACTTTATCAAATTTATTTATTAAGGTTTTCATCTCCATCACCATAGCCTCTATAGTCCAAGACACAATATTTTTATTGTTAAGAATATTTATGATATTCAATGAGTCCCCTTCTAGCCACAATTTGGAATATCCTGAATCCATAACTATTTTGATGGTTTGAAGGGCAGCAGAAGCTTCGACAATGTGACAATTCGATTTACCAATGGGGATTGCAACAGCATCAATTACCTTTCCCGTATGGTTTCTCAAAACTCCTCCACAACCTGCATTCCCTGGATTCCCTTTAGCAGCTCCATCAAAGTTACCTTTAATCCACCCTTGAGGGGGAGCATTCCATGTAACTCCTGATCTGGGATTATCAGGTTTACATTTAGAATTTTCCGTACTTAAGGGATAATCCACTTGGAGAGTTGAGCTTGGATTCTTTTGTGATAAAAAATTCTCCTTAATAGCTCTAATGATGTTCTGTCCTACCACCCATCCAGGTAGTTCTTTATTTCTAAAAATTTGGTTATTTCTTTCCTTCCATATTCCCCACCAAATATGGGGAAGAGTAAGTTTCCATAAAAAAATTACTTCGGGATTCTTGGAGGGGCAGTACCAGCTTTTAAGAGAGAATTCCACATTTTTATGATGGATCCATGCAATGCCCCATAGATTGAGGATCTCTTTCCAGACTAGCTGCGTAAAAGAATAGTTCATGAACAAATGATCTCTATCTTCAAGGCCCTTCTTACAAAGAATACACCTATTCACAATATATATTCCTCTTTTCTGTAAATTGTCCACAGTCAAGATTTTGTTTTGGAGGAGGGTCCAGAAAAAGATTTTGATTTTAGGGGTGAGCCCCTTAATCCAGACCTTCGTCCACAATGGTTTGTTGCCATTTCCCTTTGAAGTGAAAATGGAGGAAACTTTAAACTGTCCGCTTGGCTCATTGTGCCAAACAATCTTGTCTTCAAGATTAGGGTAGAGAGATATAACATTTAGGGATAGTTGAATATCCTTGAAATCTTGATCATAATCTGTGAGGTTCACCCAAGAGTTGTTCTGCCAGTATTGGTTAACCATTATTCCCACTCTTTGCTTGCATCGATCTATAACTTCTTTATATTGGATTTCATCTTGCAAAGGTTTTCCTTTTAACCAAACATCTTCCCAAAATTTCACCTTTTTACCATTTCCAACTTTCCAGGAACTTCCTTCTTCTAAAACATGTTTAGTCCCCTGAACTACCCCCATATGGCAGATGGATGGGAAATGTCCGGATTAGAAAAGAATTTAGGGAGTGACTTTGCCTTGAATAAGTACTTGTGCTTCCATATTTTGCTCCATTCTTTATTTTCCTGATAAACCCTCCAACCCTGCTTGGCTAAGAGAGCTGTGTTCATACTTCTAATTTTCCTTATTCCTATTCCACCTTCCCTGACAAGTTTACAGATGTTATCCCATGCTATTAAAGGCATTCTCCTTTTCTCCTCAGTACCTGACCAAAGAAAGTTTCTCTGAATATTTTTGATAGCTTCAGCAAATTTAGTGGGGATTTTGAAAAGACTCAAAGTGTACGTGGGTATGCTTTGAAGACTTGCTTTGAGGAGGGTAAGCTTTCCAGCTTGGCTTAGAAAACTACCTTTCCATCCCGCTAATTTCTTACTAAATTTGTTAATTAGTCCTTCCCAGAAAGCTTCAGGAACTTTCATCCCAAAAGGGAGACCAAGGTAAGAGGAGGGAAAAGATCCTATGGAACATTCAAGGATTTTTTCTATTTTGTTATGTCTGTGACTTGGGGTATTAGTAAAGAATACTGCACTTTTATTCCAGTTTATCAGTTGTCCAGAGGTAGTTGAATATAAATTTATAGCTTCCTTTAGAGTTCTAGCTTCTGTGACTTCAGATTGCCCCATGAAGATAGTATCATCAACAAATTGACTATGGGAACATATTAAAGGATGCGAAGAAGGTTTCAGGCCCTTAAATAAACCTTTACGAACTAATTCCCCTAAGTATCGTCCTATACTGTCAGCCATAATTATAAACAGAATAGGGGAAATAGGATCCCCCTATCTTAATCCCCTTGACAGATTGAAAAATCGATACGAACTCCCATTTACCAACACAGCAATAGAAGTAGTAGATATTAGTTGCTTGATAATATCAACCACTCTTTGTTCAAAACCAAAGGCAATAAGGCTATTTGAAAGGAATAACCAATCTACCCTGTCATATTCTTTGGCAATATCCACTTTCATTATGAACCCCTCATTGTTAGAGCTGAACGAGTGAATATTCTCATGCGCCGTTATTACAAAATTGAGGATTTGTCTGCCTAGAATGAATCCATTTTGCTGATCAGCTATTATCGAAGGGATCACTTGTATTAATCTGGTAGTTATAACTTTAGATATTATCTTATAGAAGGAGTTGCACAGGCTAATCGGTCTAAACTGATCAGGGCAGTCAGCTCCAGCCTTTTTTGGAATCAGACACAAAAAAGTGGCATTAAGTTCCTTCAGCATCTGTTTGGCTCCAAAGAATTCCTTCACTGCATTACTGACATCTTTGCCAATAAGTTTCCAGAGCTTTTGAAAAAAGAACATGGGAAAACCATCTGGTCCAGGTGCTTTATCTCCTCCTAAAGATCTAACTGCTTTGAAGATTTCCTCCTCCTTAGGTATGGAACATAACATGTTATTATGCTCCTTCGAGACCAAGGGAGGAACCACACATAGGATATCAGCCTGACTTTTCAAGTTGATGTTTCTATCAGCCTTCATTAGGGAGGAGAAAAATGAAAGCATTTCCTCCTTTATTTCCTTTTCCTCTGTTACCTTCTGATCTCCTTTTTTCAAGTGTTGAATATGAGTTTTAGCTCTGTGTTTTAGAGTTGAAAGATGGAAAAACTTTGTATTTTTATCTGTGAATTTTTTTTTGATATTTGTTAATAAATATATATAAGAATAAAATAGAAAAAAATAATTATATTATATTAAAAAAACAATAGTTTATATATATAGGCTCAATTATCACATATAATTGTATTGATATTTATCTTAGTGTGTATGTGTTATATATATTACGTATGCATGTAATGTATATAACATGTATACGTTATTGAAGTTTAGGCACAAGTCATCATATTAAAACACTTACGTGTTATGTATAATGTAAATAATGCGTAAGTGTTATATTAATTTAAAATAAAAATCAATAGACTCAAATGAGTGGGCATTGTCATTCTCACCTATTTTGTTATTTGCTCTGGCCTTCTCTACATTAAATTGTGTTCGTGTTTGCTTAGAGGAGGAGAAAACACATTATGATTGCTTGTTACCTCAAAAAATCGACAATGTCATCGTGGAAGAGAGGTAAGCAATCCAAAACCAAAACAACACTAGATTTTAGATTTTTTTTGTATTTACATTATTTTATTATTAAAACCCTTTCTTTAAACAGTCCATTCAACTACAAGAGAACAACCTGCTAACCCTCCTCCTAACCCTCCTATCCCTCCTACAATTCCACAAGATCTCCAAGGTAGTTAGGAGGATTTGGTTGCACACATAGTGAAAAAAATATAAATTAAATAAATAATTAGGAAAATTATGGACCCCACTTCGACCAACTCCCACTGTTATTTGACCAATACCTTAGAGTCATTTTTATGTCAAGTTGACTTAATAACGAGTTAAATTGATAGATGGGCATCATATATGGATAGATGTAGGGTTTACTATGATGAAAACTTGTCAGCACATGAGGTGAAGGAACAAAAAAATTAAAAGATCTAATTTGTGCCTTATTCATCAACCCAACAACCAATGTGCTATTTTCACTATCTGCAAAATACTTCATGATCCATCGATGCCATCATAATTTGATTAGAAATAATTTTTGGAATTGATGGTCAATGGTGTTTGTTTACCCATTGTGTAACAACCACAAGGTCCCATTGTATTTTTTGAAGAAACTTTATTGCGATTTTGTCCTCAATGAGATTCCCAATGATTTTGATTACTTAGAGTTTTAGGGTTGAGTGAAAGGATTTATGTAGGATAGACCAAGTACACATCATACACCTAATCGACCTGCAAAGGTCCCTACCCGAAATTCACTTCAACCCAATATCCCCTCTATGGTGAAGGAGGTCATGGAGATTGACACTTTTCATGTGCTTAGTGCACTTACTGACACACTCGTTCAATATATGAGTAGGTTTTATGACATTAATGTTAAAGATAATGCACCCAATGTGCATATCTGACCTCATTGTTTCAAATGTTATAGTGTTATATGCAATAGATCTTCAAATGACAATGGTGGTGCTTTTAAGGGCTTAGATGACATACTTTTGAGTAATGAATTTTTAGCACGTACATTTGGTGTGCACATTTTGGTCACTACACATATGTAGGTATATTTTATATTTGACATGTTAAATTTTAGTTATATTTGCATATAAAAGCTAAAAATTAATTTACACATAAATTGAATAATATATATGTAAAAAGTAGGTTTCTATAAAAAACCATGTAAAATATTTTTACTCGATGTTTCGAATCACACTTTGTGAACCATCATCAAGAAGAGTGAAAAAGAGAATTTAAAACATTGAATAAAAATATTTTACACAATTTTTTCTAGAAATATACTTTGTATTCTAATGGATTGTGGAAATGCAAGCTATCTTAATATATATGAAATTTTTATGTTGTAGAAGGAGACACTAACATCATCTTCATAGTCCACTACTATATTTTTAGGCCAGTTGATGTTTACATATACATAAGCAGTTTCTAGGCCATCTGCTATTACATTTTTTGATGTTACTAGACCAATGTTCACATATACAGAGATAATTTTGTGTTAATATTATACTTTGTTTACATGTTTTTATTTATATAGATCTATGCTCTTGACTAACAATCATATATGTTCAAAATAAAATTTGAATGATAATGATGTGAATACAAATTATATGTGTGATATGTGTTGAAATATATAGAAAAAATATCCCTAACCTAAGAACCCCTAATTGAATATAAACCTTACATGGTGAATAATGGATCTTTGAATGCTTTTACTAATGATCAAAGTTCTAGATAGTCACCTTCAATGTCTAATGATGTCTTTATCCCAATATTTTTCAAAATATATTCTTCCTCATATTTATTTTAATTTCATATTGTTGGTGTTCCTTCACCTTCTCAAAATTCTTTTAATGCTTCACAAGTTTATTGATTATCATCTTTTCTTTATTGTGTTTATTAAGTACTCAATATTTTCATTGTTATCTATAGTACCGCTAAGATATTCTAAATCCTTATGTTAGTTCCCTTGTGTGAATCATGCATCTTATGTAATTTAAGTTAAATTTATCTATCAAGGATCTCAAAATTCAATTACACTATTATAAAATAGTATGCTCTTGTTTTATTTTATTTCTAGGTCCTTTTGACCATTTTCCTCCTAATTTTGTGCTTCTTTTTTCATATTTTTATTCTCTTTGTGTTTTTACTTCCATGCCAATATGGTCCTAATTTGAGATAGATAAGTTTGGAATCACACAGGTGCACAATGTATGTGTATATGATAAGGAATAAATCAATAAAGTGAGTAGAATTTCAGAGGTTAAGAATTATAAAATTTTTAGTATAAGACCTAAATTGAAGTGGTTAGGAAAAATTATTTTCTCAATTCCTTAAATTTCATCATTTCAATTTGATTATGAAAGTAAAAATTAATATAATTATTACGTATTACATCCCCAAAAATTAGTTTTTATCTAAATTTCTTGTTGGTTTCCAATTTTTGTAGAAAGAAAAGTGATGTAGAGCATCACAAGGTGAGAAGTATGTAAATACATCTAAGAGGTTCATTATGACTAATTTTGGTCTTTTGATGGTGTTATAGGTCTTAGAGGTACAATTATGAGGTATTAGAGTCATTATAAGTCTTGAATTTGATGTACTTGTAATCCATTTAGAGTTTTTCACCAAATGGCTATTTTGAAAATTTAAATTTCTAGAGTAGGCTTAGAGTGGTATTTTGGATTTTGAGGTGCATGTAATGGTTGATTAATTTTGCATAGGTGTTATATAGGGTGTATCAATGTTTCCAATGTGCAATTCATGGAAATAACAAGCTAATCCAAGAATGGCATATGTGTAATTGCCCTCCATACGTGGAGTTGGCAAGAAAGAAGGAGTTGTTGCATGTTTAGCATAACATATGAAGATAGATATTCTTGTAAAGGTATACAAAGAGTAGTAGTAGGGTGGAAGGAGTGTCAAACTTGTAATAATTATAGTAGAGAGATCCAATAAAGACAAAATAATATTAAGATTATGTTAGGTATACATCAGAAATTGATGCGAAATAGTTTCATAGAATTGCAATAATAGATATAAATAGATATGCCATAAAGAACATAAATAAAATGCACACCAATAAGACCAAATTTAACATGGTTCACCCAATTTTGGATACATACACCAAGAAACACTTTCTTAGATTTTATTACAAGCCACAAGAGTACAACCCACTCTCAAACTAGTCTTCTCATAATTACGGTGCACAAATATTGTTTGGAGCTGCTCTCAACAAACCTTCTTGAATTCACACACTTTATTATTACTTATCAAACCCTTGTTTTCATGATATATTACCTATGAAAATTCCATATATAGATAATACATCAACATAGCAGTATTACAAAACACTGGGTACCAAAACCATGGGCAAAATCAACCCAAAACGGTTCCCCATTAAAGGGCGTCCAATACATGTTAAAGAGTGTATAGTACATTTTAAAGGAAAAGTATTTAAAATAAATTTTAATTTATGAATAGGCTCCATAAAACAACATATTAGGGAGAACTCTATTTGAACTAAATTTCTATATATGATTATTTGATGTAAGAACATGAATGAATGAAATAATTCTTCAAGAGAGTTTTTGTGTTTTACCTAACACTCCTAGTATGAGATCCTATATTTATATTATTATTTTATTTTGAAGTGTATGATTTTTTTTCATATATTTATAGGTCAAAGGTAATAAGCATAAGCTTTGATAATTATGTCTCTATTGGCATAGTTAAGAATAAAGGAGAACATGGTTATCTTTGGGATCTCATTCATTTATTGTAGAGGAATGGAATTATAGTGGAGAGTATTTGTATATTAAGGCTAACACTTTAGGAAGATAAAAGTACACTTAGTGCTCAAATATTCAACCCATGTCTCTATGATAATGCACACAATCCATTTAAGAACAAGTTTGTCAATACACCATAAAGAGTGATACATAAGTTGAAGTGTGGATGAATGATTGAAGGTTATTGAGTTATTTGAATCATGAACATAGTAGAGAGTGAATTTATAATAAAATTAATAAATTAGAGATAAAATACTCATCAAATATTTAGCGACAAGTGAAACATTAATACACAGTCTTCAAGGGGCTCAAAAATCTGCAAACTATCTTATTGGAGACTTATTATGATTGAACAAGGAGAATTAGACATTGAGGAAGATGAAGAAGATTTGAGATTACCTTATTCAAGTGTTAAATGTGATTGAAGTTTTATGGATTTCAAATTAACTCATTTTGTAAACCCTTGGGTAACACAGTTCTAGCAAAATAACCCATAACTCTACATATTTGATTATAGAGAACATTTTGTGATTGTTAAAGAGCAAATAATGTTTGGAAAAGTTGAAGGCAAGATGGGAAGGCATTTTTCAGGTCTTAATATCATTTTAAGATCCTTAAAATTTAAAATATCTATTTGGTAATCCCTCATCCTTGCACACACTTGTCTAAACCTAGGCTAGGGTTTCAAACTTGAAAAGTGAATAACTTGAGTTGCCAACTTTAATATTTCATGAAATTTGGTAGTACAATGTGGTTTGATGTGATATAAAATATTTTTAGGTTTTTAGATCAGTAAAATATGGTATAGTATGGTCTCTAGTACTATGTCTTTGGAATAGGCCTAAAGAGACCTAATTGGTAAAGAAAAGAGTGGACTTAATAGGTTTACCCTGAAAGTTGGGTCAAGAAACTTATTACGAAACTATAAGGGCTTAATGGATAACTAAAAGTGGTTTTATTTTGTTTTTTAAGTTTGTGGATAATTCAAACCTAGGAGCTTTGTCCCAAAATAGGGTTATAATAGAAAAATCCTTAAATAAGGAAAGTGTTGTTGGTTTGAGAGTTCTTATCTATAGATTATGTCATTGGTTTAGATGTGTGAGAGAGTTCACATGGAAAAAGAGAGGTTCATAAGAGTCCTCATGAAAATAAAAGAACCTCGGATCTAAATTTTGGGATTTTAGGCCTATGTGCCTATCTCAAAGGATGAGCAAGATATAGGTAAGAGCCAAAAGTGAAGTGATGAAATTTGTAGATCAGAGAATAGTGGTGCATTCAAGGAAGATCACAGTGTAGAGGGTGTTGAAAATGAGATAGTAATAAGATATTTGAGAAGACTATGTATTTAATAAGGCTTATGATCCTAATGAGCCAAAAATTGGTCAAGAGTGTCAAAGAGAAGCAAATGCATCAAGAGGAAAATTAGAACCAACATGATGGATGAGGTATTTGTAGGCATAGGCCCTACACTAAGTGGTATCAAATCAAGTTAGCTCTTGGTAATTTGAATTTGTTAAAGATTAAAAAGTGAAAATGCATGAAGCTAAGTTATAGGTGTATGGTAAAAGAGAGTTGAGAATTTTATGGTAGATAAACCTTACGAGGAGAGCTAGAAAAAGCTCAAAGAAAGAGAATAAAGAGACTCCAAGAGTGAGTTATGGTTCCAAGGTGAAAAAGACTTAGACAAAGTATAAATATATTAGATATAGGTTGAGACACCCAAAAAAGGTGAAAAATAATTGCTTATGAGAATATTAAGGTTGAAAAGATAAACAAGAGGAAGGGCTTGGATGAGTTAGAATACCATAAGGAGAGAAAGAAGAAATAAGACCCAAAGATAAAAGGGTTAGATGTTGAATAAGAGATGAGTGAGATATATGAAATAATAGAGAAGATAAATATCTTGGTGAATCTCATACAAGAAGAAGAGAGCCAATGATATGGTTGGGTTATGAAGAAGAAGAAGGTTAAGTGGAATATAGGGCTACTCATGGAGAGAAGGAGGAAGATTGTCATCAAAGACAATGAGATGCAAAATAGATTGTTATGTAGGAAGCTCAAGGAGAAGATGAATAATCTCATGAGAGATGAACATGAGGGAGGTGAGAAGCACCTTATGAAGAAGGAGATAGTCATGGAAACAAATCAACCTAACAAGGAGGAGATGTAGGAAATAAAACCTCAAAATTTTTAATATAAAGATTTATTGTCATGTGTTTATGTAGGTACAAGAGTGAATAAGGAAGAAAAATTCCATGCTAAGGACATAATTTTTGAAAATATGAAGGAGATTAGGCATGAGCAACATGATTATGTG